>JAPYYV010009326.1:0-12005 GCA_030522625.1 Copidosoma aretas | reverse complement strand
TATTGTGTGCGTCCTCTCTCTCGATATATGTTCTCGTGTTAAACGGTTCGCTCCATGCGCGTCGATTCGTCTGTAGTCGATACGGTTCGGCTGTGCTTGAACTCAACGTCCCTGATTGCTGTCTCTCTTCGCTCGGGGTTTTGTCTTTATCTCGCACATATGGTCCTCTCTCTTTAAGTTTTGCTTTTTCGTTGATCTCGTTCGGTTCGCTCACCCCTACACATATTTTCTCTCGGGCCCTGCTTTTCTTTTTCCCACTCTCTTTCTTCTCTGTTTCCGCCGCTTGGTTTGTCTTAACTAGCTGCCATCCTCAGTGCGTTACTGCCCCATGTTTATCTCTTGGCACCTCTTCTTCGCCAGATGGTGTGTTGCAGTTTGCTATTATAATTTCCTTCGATTTATCTTCAAGTTCGGATGTATTGGAAAATTCTGTGGGCTTTCTATATAGTGTATCCAGCTGGCGTTTACGAGTCTTACGTTGTAAATTTTGTTTTTCGTCCCTTTTGATGAAAGGCGTACATGTGAATTTTACTTCTTTTTGCATATTTTTATCTTTCCGCATGTATGCAAGTTTTTCATTAGTTGGTCCTTGCGATAGAATTTCTTCGTTACTGCCGCTTGCTGCAGTTGGCTGTATTCCCTCCTTCTCATTTTCATTTGCAGTTTGTTTTGAGAGTTTACGTGGTCTATGTCTTTTTTGTTGGTTTGCCTACTTTAAATGTTCTATTTCTTTGTGATTCTATCTCCGGCCATTCTGACTCCGAGTCCGCGTCACTGTCGTTGCTTGGCGTATATTAGCTTGAATTATTATTACTCCGGCATTTCTTTTTCTTTACCTTGTTGTCTGACTTGTCTGAATCGGGAATTTTTATTTGATTTTTCCTGTCCTTTCTAATTATATTTTTCTCCCGTCTTGTGCGAATCTTGTATATCCTCGCTGGTGGTGCGTTCGTGTCACCAAATCTCTCTTTTTCCTGTTTTTCTGCGAGTTCGTATAACTTCCTGTGCGGGAATTCAGGGTTTTCTCTCTTTTTTTCAGGATTGGGTTGCGCAATAACGCGTCAGGTACCCTATTAATCCTCCCGGGTGTATAGTTAACGTCGAATTCGTAGCCACGTAGTTCTGCCTTTAGTCTTTTGACAGCTTACCACACTCTGCTTAATTTTTTTCTTCTATCTCTCTCTCACGGGTGTCATCCATACTACAGTTTGCTTATGGAAAATTCCAATCACACATCCATTACGTCAGCGGGAGCAGTGTTGCGTTTGTATACATAAGGGTACAAAATGTTGCCTTTTAATAAGTATCATGTTGGCTCTAAAAAGTATTTTTTTTTATCAGTTATTCGCTATATATCCATGTGCTTGTAACCAAACGGATAACTTATATCCATAGTCACAAATTTTCTTTTCCCGTAAACTGGTTCACAAGTTTTCGTTTCTGATTTCATTATTACATCATGAAAAGCTGTTCGCTGTACAGCGTGATTCGACAATGTAATTTTCGATACATTAGATGTAATCAATTCTCGAACCGAGTCAAAATTTATCTTTTGGCTGTTTGTATAGTTCAATCTGATACCCTTTACCTTGCAAACGCACTCTTCGTCGCCATTAGGTTTTATAAACTTGTAAACGTAAAACTTTGGTCCACCAGATAAAAACGAAGTTATATACGTACCGATTCCTTTATCGGCCAATTCGTCCGTAAGACAGCCAAGCGTCGTAACGAGAGGTAAGTCGGGCTCTCCTTCTCGGATAACGTAAAAAACAGAATCGGTATCGTATTATAATGCGCGAGGTCCTAACTCATACAAATAGCTGAAAATTTTTAAACGAGCTTGAGCTGTAGTAAATGCAATTATGACCACACTAGTTAACGTAGATAGTGCTGAAGCCTTGTTTTTATAACCTCAGTTTACGTTAAGTATATCATCATTGATAGCCACTATACCGTTAACATCTATTTTTGCACTGGTATGTTATTACATCAGTCTTTCATGGGTCATAACGACTTTAATTTTTTTCAAATTCTTGCATTGACCAAATTTATCCTATGAAGAATTTAGACACAATTTAGCGACGGATCTTAATCCAGCGTTATGATTCATTTTACATTTATTAGGATCTATTCCCTTAGCGTCTCGCATTTCACTAATATATCCGTCTTTACCTTCATCTGTGAGACACTCGGGAAGAAAACCAATGGCCTGTGTTTCTTGTTCGGAAGACTCGACGATATATTTTGCGAATAGACCTCTTTCTTTTCTTTCTTGATCGTATTGTGTCATTCTATACTGACATATTTCATAAAATTTTTTGACTACATAGCCTACTTGAACGGAAATTTTTACTTCGTCAGATATCCACGTACCCTTTGACATTTGATCGTTCGCATCTTCGTGCGGACAATCTTCTTGATTCATATTTTAACAACATGTAAGACACATTGGAAAAATTAACTTGATGTGCATTTTTACCAGTAACATGGAATAGTATAAATTTTGCGGTGGCAGTACATCACACATAATCAATCCGTTGACATGAGACACGTCATTGTTGTTTCCAACAATTCGTCAAAACTCTATTTTTTTAACGTATATCGTTGGGTGACCGATGGGAAATTTACCACGTTTGCATATATGAGCGCGTACAGCGAGAACGGGCCACCTCGCGCTCGCGGCGCATTTTTCGTCCGAGCACTCTGCTTAACTCGCTTGTACTGGCTTGAAAAGAGCTAAAAAAATAATTTACAAATGTACATCGATAGATTTTGATCTGCTTTCCCTAATAGTGCCCTTATTTTTTGCCCAAAACTAACATAACAAAGCCAAAAAAGGAATTTCATAACATCTGTCTCAAGTTTACTTCTCACGAAAGCTCTGTGATGGTCGTCAGCGGAAAACAAAACGGACATTGTTATGAATTTTTTATAAATCGCTGAACGACGTCGGTCTGCAACATTAAATCGTCTCGACCAAGAGGATTTTTCTTTCCCGCGATAGCTGTACGGAATTTGTCAGTGGATAACACAATTAACATTGTTTTACATTTTTACAAACCTCCGATCGATCAGCAAAGATAAAACCGTTAACTCTATATTATTCAAGAACGTGCAAATGTAGAATATAAACGCCCGCCAATCCTATGTAATTTGATACCTTCTTGCTCTCGCGGCAGAATATGCTGCCCGCGAGCTCTTTCGCATGGTGGCGGCCGCGGCGGTGACACAGGCGGTCATCATTCTGCTAAATTCACAGTATGTTGTGAAAAAAGCTGAGCGATCGCGGCGGAGCGCGCTGCCCGCGAGCGCTTTGTAGTTAAGATCGGTGGCGGCGGCGGCGGCTGTGGTGATGGTCATCATCAATTAGTTCCGACAACATAGGTGACTACGCTGCATCGGACGCAAGAAAAAACTGTGGCCGTCGTGGTTCTCACATGTAAGAGTCTATTAGATCCCCAATACTGTAGTCAATACGACCGACCACTGTGGGATCATAGTGAGGGCCAACCCAACGCTGTAGAACGTTCGCGTGCCGTGTGTGACCCTGCCCACCAAATACGCATAGTGAGTCAAGTCAAATTGTAGATGCTATTACGAGCCAGGGTTTGCTCAGTGTACATGCCACTTGTGATACAGGAGGTACTTCTTCTTAAAGTGATAGTATGTTTGGAGATTGCTTCAGTCCTCACTGCAATAAGTGTCATACCCACACAACGTACACACACACACAACTCGATTGCGCGACACATACACATGAGCACCATTCTAGGCGTGTTGTATATGGGTCATTCTACCAAAAACGGCATATTTCGGAGACTGAAATGGATAAAGACTTTAAAGGGATTTTTAATTGTTCTAATATTTTTCTTGTGTTTGTGATCAAAGTAAGTTAGAATTTTTTGGGCCCTGCTGTATCTAGTCTTAAAAAAATTTTGCAGCAGCAATACATCAAATTAGCCGCAGCGGGTACCGTGACGGGCTCTCAAAAATCGTCCTTAAAATCGAAATTATAACTTATGTAGTAAAAATATAACTTCATTATTGCACATATATTATTTACATATGATCTACAATCATCAACTTCACTATCCGAGTCGATAATCCAATACTATGCGAAAATACGATGCGATTCGTGCAAAAAAAGGAGCGTTACGTGCTCTTATAGAATCGTCTTAAAATCGCGATTGCGGTGCTATAAGTGAGAATAAAACTTCGACCTTGCACTTATATCAACAAATTTTTACCTACTACCTTATGCTACCCCATACGAGTCGATTCGGAAACTCTACGCGGAGATATAACAGATTCTTTAGCGTTACGGGCTCTTAGTTTTTATTTTGGTGAGACTGGATCAACGACTTCGCAAGTCTGTTACACTGGCTAGCCGTAATAGAAAAAATTGAAAATATTCCTGCAATATCCTCAACCTTTTTTTAATACAAGGCACTCAAATTGAAGTGCCGAAATTCAACGGTATAAACGTGTAAGAGAGTTTTCTGCGTCAATGTCAAATTTATAAGATTTTGGTCCCGCAACTTCAAAGGCATCCCAGTCTTGGATGCAATCTTTTTCGGCTCTGAAAAGTGCATCTAAATGTTGCTTATGCCAATACCTTTTGATTGATATGTCTCCAAAAGAATAAAAAAGCCTTGCGTAGCCTCCAGGCGTCGTCAAATGTGAGAAAATGTGAACGGTACACGAGCCCGTAACGCTTATGTAGAGCCTTTTTTTCGTCTAGAACTAAAACAGTACATTTGTATGTTCTGATTGCTGTTTTACGGTCATCAGAAAAACAGTCTTCATTATTTATAAAAGTTTTCGGAACAAAAGCTTCTTTTGTGACGTCATAAATGACTAGGACATGAAATAAACCATTTTTGGTAAAATGACCCATATGTGTAGAAAAAAGTGTAATAATAAGTGTGTATAATGAGTGATTTTACCAAAGACTTTTGAATGGTATGAAAATTTGCATCGTCGGCTTCACGCATACATCTTTCTTGAGGAACCAGAGAGTGTTTATGAGACAACCACGTAAACGCTGACGATCAGCAATCTGAGTCATCTTATTCTCTCTTCCTTCTATGTACACACACAACTCTGTTGCGCGACACATACACATAAGCGCCATTATAAGCTGTCCGCTAACACTCTATACACACACACCTAAATGCTACAGTTTAGGCATGGTCTAGTGCGCTTTCTCTTACTCTCCTACTTGCTCCCTCTCTGTCCCTCTCTCCCTTGATTCATTTCATTAGCCGTCCTTAACTATGAAGGAGGAGAACGTCGTATCCCCCTTTCTTGATGCTGCGGCACAGTAGCTTGTTTATAAAGCCTCACCAGTCTAGGTGGTAGGGGTTTATTGGGACGGACCACTGTAACGCAATAACTACTCCTGCTATCCGGGAATCCAGGGACAGTAGACGTAATGTCATTTGGTATAACAGCTGTAAGTAGGAGGACGTATGCTGTACCAAAAGTTTTTATTGTATGCGAATTTTCAGCTCAGAAATTTGGAACCAACTTAATTAGATCGCGCTTTAAACACATACAAATTAAAGAAAAATTGGTACCGTACTATTTTAAGCCGAAATAAGTAACTTACACGTTTTTAGCGACAATAACCGTTCTAATTTATATTGTTATCTAAACTTGGCATTATGAAACAAGAAGGCTCATTTCATGAGGGAAATTTTTTCGATCTTTTTCGCTTGACTGTATGTCTTTGAAGAATCGATAAATGAGCTTGCCTGGTGCACGACAAGCGCAGACCAGGGCTAGAGCTCTCGTCGCTGCTGTACTTGGCTAACCTAGACTCTTAGGCTTAGGAAGACCGCAGCATTGCCGGCAGAGTTTTTTTTTCTTGAGTTGGAATCAGTGTTTGTTATGATTTTCTGTATTATTATTTTTTCAGTAAGTAGTAAGTAAAGTAAGACGAGTTACTTTGATTAATGAAAAAATGCCAGGTGTACGTAATCAAAGAGGCCAGCTTGTAAAAAACGGAACGATAACGCTGTAATAAATGCTGGACACATCAATGGGAAAAAATAACCGTCAACGCATCGTAAAAAATAAAGTTTGTGTAAATACTAATGGATCTGGAAACAAAACAATAAACAAAAATGAACATTGTTTTGCACATAGCATTGAAAAGAGGCACACTTATCATAAAGAAAAAATTGCACACTTTCCTATCGAAGGCTAGAGGATTATTGATTTAAGTCATGATTATCAACAAATGTTTTTTTGCTCGTGCAAAACAAGACTGGATTTCGGAAACATGAAGAATAAAGAAATCAAGGCTTTGAAATCGATCTGGCATATTAGTTGTAGTGATTGTTCAAAATTAACAAACATTGAAACTTCAAAACAATACAAAAGTCTTGTCACTGGCCGAGACCACTTTGAGGTTAATACAAAAACAGTTTTAGGCAAGTTAAGAAATAATTCAATGCTTACAAAGTTTTTCACTGAGATGTTTATGATTTTTGGAGCTTTACATACTGGTATGGGTTAGAAGTTGGGGAGGTTCTTGACACAGTCGTTAAGTCCAGTTGTGTCAAAGCAGTCCAAGAAGAACAAAAGCTGACGATCTTGAATAATCATAACATTATGGTCATTAGTTTATTCGTAGAACCCATATGAAATCATGCAGCGACCTACGGAATGGTCAAAAATCGAGCTAGGACCTCATTTTTTCAATTTTTCAGACAAAAAAAAGTAATACGAATTTCAGCGCTTTGCTTAAAAAAAGTTGTTTGTGGCCCTACGAGACGATTCAAAGTTCACGTTTGAGCGATGTTTTGAAAACTCTGTAAAATGATAAAAAACTAAAACCTCTATTATTCATTCAAAAATGCATCAAATTAAACGGTTTTTGTTTCAATTGATGGCAATTTTATGTAGTTTTAAAATTTTTTTAAATAAGTAAGATACCTCTTCTATAGATAAAGTTATATACCAAAAACTAAAAGAAGCCGATATTTCCAAATACCAATATCTCGAAAAACATCTTGTTTTTTCATGTAAATTTTTTTACTGCTAAAAGACGGATTAAACTATATTTAAAACCATGCCGCTAGCGCCACCAACTTTTTAAAGCTACGATGTGACGTTATTACCAAAAAACGGACTTTTTCACATGAGACCCTATTTTTTGCACTTTTGGAGACAACTCAAATAGTTTATAAAAATAATGGGGTACAACTATTGCGTGCACGTGATCATAGAACTCAATAGCTTGTATTGAACTACTTGTAAGGCCTAAAAACCCCTACTTTATTCGAATGGACGTCGAAATCTACAAACAAAATCTTAAAGCTCTTTTCAAACACTTTCAGCCAGTATTCTAGCAGATATTAGACCTACTTTTTTTGTCTCAAAAATCGAAAAAATCAGGTTCTAGCTTGGTTCGTTAACCTCTTCGTAGGTCGCTGCATGATTTCGTATGGATTCTACTATTGTAATTATTTTTTCATTTTACAAAACTTTATTAATGTATAAAAAAAGTATGCTTCCAAGCTGAGCACATTTTTTCTTTCTGATTTTTCAAGAAATTCTATAGCTATTTCAGCTCGAACAAGCAGCATAATTTTTTTATATTATATTACGATAAGTTATTATAATCGATCAGCATATTCACAGGATTGTTTAAAACGATAAAATTTGGCACTTAATTTTCAGTTATTTATACATTCAAGATTTTTTAATTATGCACAATATAAATTTTATTTACATTTTCCTTATTTTAGATGATAATAATCAAATAATATATCGAATTATATATTTTTTTGTAAGTTTTATTTTAATTTTTTTAAATAAATTTACAAGCATGTTCAATCTCCATGCGCGTTAGAGAGTCTTCGTACTTTTAAAATCTTTTCATGAAACACTTTTTGAAAACGTTTTATGCAGATTATTTTTATTCATACATACAAACATATTTGTTTTGCCCTGTCTATTTACAAAAAAAAATAAATTATAATATTATTGCTAATTTTTTCACTAAGCGAAAAAAAATTCGCAACCACGCTTCTAAAGATAATTGAACATTCGTCTGTCTGTAGCTGAAAATAATAAATCTAAGAAACGCCAAGCCAAGCGTACACTTTTTTACTATTCTTTCGCAGGCCAGCTGATGACAGAAGGGCTTTTGTTATAACTTATCCGGAACAATCTGTCAAGTTATTCGTATCTTTTAATATGGGCTGGGCGCTTTGTGAGATACTAGGCAATCATACTGGCGAAGCATTGGACTACGTGTCATACAATAGAAAATGCGTCATATGCGACTCTAATATTAAAAATAATCCCAACACCCCTCATGATTGCCGTTTAAATTGTTAAGGTACTGCTGAGGCCATGGAATCCTCCGGTGCAGTTCAACTGGCAGCTCGAAGTCTAATTTCAGAAGAGGCTTATACCGAAATTGGTGTATTCATAGAAGATAATGATGCAGGTTGTAAGTCAGAATTAAGAAAACGTGCTGTCGCAATATTATAAAGCAATCTGGTCAAAAAGGGTAAAAAATGCTCTTTATGAAATCAACAAATCCCTGGCTCGAGATCCAGAAAAAGAGCTCAATTCCGAATCAATTAATTTTCTTCAAAAATGCTTTACTTTCGCAGTGAAACAAAATGTGGGAAATGTTGATAAATTCAGGAAAAATCCAAGGTCAATTCCGCATCACGATAAATGCGGTCCCTGGTGTTCTGAGATGCAGAAAACTACAGCCATGTTAACGCCGTGAAGTTTGACAATATTACACAGGTTTGCAGAACTCAAGAAGCTATTTATTAAATTAGCAGAAAATGCTGAAAGTTTATCATGGCAAGTTCAAGTCAAGGGAATGAAAGTTTAAACAATATCATGGCTAGCAAAGCTACTAAAAGAATTTGTTATAGCAAGTCGGAATGTGTGGACTAGAGGTATATATCACCAACTTTTTAGTTTTACAATATCTAATTTTTTATTGTATCATTTACATACGGAAAAAATGATTACATATTTCACCATTCCAAGTTTGCATGTACGGTAGCACAAAAAAATGAGGGTGAACGTTACGTTTTGCTATCACTCGATATAATGAATGTCTCTTATGATCCACAACTACCGCGACATTTTTTGGCACGAAATATGAATCACTTAAAAAGAAAAGCTACAGCTAGCTCTCAAGAATTTTAAATAAGGCGAATACAAACAAACTGTGATAAAGCTCAGTCGCGTTATAGGACAGAAAAGTGAGAAAAACAAACTCACTCCAGTTACATGTAATTTTTTTAAAAAATTACCTTATTTTACTCGTTGTATATCAGAATGTGATGATTAATTATCAAAGTTTTGAAAAAAAAAATGTATCAATAGTGTTCATTGACATAGAGACCGGTGGATTTAATTTAAAGCGTCATGATATCTTGCATGTATTTGCAAAATGTGGTAGATTTATTTTTAATGTATATTACTCTAACGACTGTCATTGACTAAAAGACCAGTGATGTTTCTGGATTAACCAATGTTGGCAAAAAATTACATAAAAATGGAGAAGTATTTACTTGAAGCATTCAAAGTGCCATCAATAAAATATCAAGTTTTTTACAACAAAAAGTTGTTAACAAATGTATTTTCGTAGCTCATCCTTGTAAATTTGACGCTAATCGTTGAGTTTATGCGATTGATGAACTATCATATACAGATAAATTTAATGATCGTATCAAAAGATTTCAAGACTCATTACGATTATTTAGAAAATTGTTTTCTGATGCTATGAATCACCAGTTAACAACTTTAACACATGAATCGTTAAAGCTTTCAACAGATGACGCACACGAAGCACTGCTGGAAATGAAGATGCTGGAAAAACTTTGCCTTGAATTTCTAGATGTAATTGTTATTATAAATAACAGCAAAACTTTTGAATAAGTACTTTCCGAGTTCAACGAAAATGCTTTTAGCAAAGCAAATATTTCAATACATTTACCAAAACATCCACCTTCCAAAGGCGTCCTGTCAAAAATGATACTTGAAATACCAGCTGAAAACTGTTTGAATTACGAAACTTTAATAGATAAATATAATATACCAGGCATCGAAGGGACTGAAAAGTATTTGATTGGATTTAATGCAGGCGGAACTGCAACAATCATCTAAACAAAAGCAGGACTAAAGAAAGTCCGCAAGCATTTTGATGGTTTGAACGTACAACGTTAAAAAGTATAGGGCAAAAGTTTTTAATACACATTTTAAGTGCAATTGCGTGCTATGAGTGATTAATCGAACCAAAAAATTATTTTTACCATGTCTGACGGTGAGAAATAAATTTAATTGTTTGTATTTATAAAAATATAAGAAATTATTTGTATTGTAATAATTAATAATTTTCCACAAGTAATTTGTCACAAAACTTTTTTCGTAATCGAAGCTGTACATAAAATCAACGGAAAACCGAAAATAAAACGTTTTGTGCACTAATTTTTATTTATTTATGTAAACATATGGTGTTTTTTTTTCTGGCTTATTCAAAAACATTTTTAATATTTCATTTACACAAGGAAAATTAAAAATTGCGTGGCTACTGCGCGACTGCGTCAGTTTTACCAACCTAACCATTAAAAGACATATTTCATTCTTCACTGGCGAAAATCATGATTTTCTCTTTATTTTATATGGAAACAAAAAAATTAAAGAATCATAATGATCTACAGTATTTAACAAATCAAAAAATATATTTTTTTTTATTTCTTAACTATTAGAAAGGTATGTTATTTTCAGCTTGAAAAATTTTTCCCATAACAGCCCATGTTAAATTGCTTATTTTTCATTTAAAAACATCTCAATAAATAGATGGCTGAGATTGCCCAAAAAACGTACGTTTGTTCATTGTAACACACCCAATGGATTAAATAAAAAATTAGACTATTGTTGATGATATATATCGAACCCTTTTAACGAATAATTTGTAGAAGTGTTGCGGGTAGTTGTTGAGATCTAGTAGATATTTAACTTTTTCTTCATGATAAAAATAAATGGCTCTTTTAAGTAAATATTATTGATAGGTAGTCGATATTATCCAGATGAATTTAGAATTTCTTTCTCCAAGATTATGCTTGATAACATTAAAAACAAAAAACATTTTTCCTCAGAGGGCATACTCTTAGCCAAAACAATTAGACTCCCTCAAGAGTTTTATGAAAACAATAATGATATTTTATTTAATACATCATGACCTATTACAGTATCGAAAATCTTATTGCAAACTCAAAAAAAATCCTCTAATGATGGTACACAAAATGTGTATACTGTGCTAAAAATCAGAATCAAAATAATTTAATGAGACATATATTATTGTAAGCCTTACCTAGACGAACACTTTACTTGCCAAGATGTACGGTCTTCCAAAAGTACATAAGCCTGATATACCTATAAGACCTATCATTTCAATCATCAATAGCCCCACATATCACCTTTCAAAAATAATGTGCAATGCTTTAACAAAAGGAGTAAAAACTACAAGTTCCAGTGTCCCTAATGGTATTAATATAGTTGATATAGTCTACAAGTTGAGGTGCAGTGATTGTGGTTTGGAGTATGTGGGACACTCTAAGCGCCCAGTAAAAGCTAGATATAACGAAACCATTTGTTTAAACAGCACATCTCTCGTATCAGCACATATATAATATTTTAAACACACATTTAGTAAGAACAATATCAAAATTTTAGACATCGAAAATAATTTACAAAAACGGCTTTTTTTCTGAAATGGTCTGTATTCATTTTAAAAAATAATAATATTATCCAAAGAGATCAATATTTAAGCTCTATTCACCACACGTTTAGATACATAGAATCAACTTAATTTTAGATTCGCTGCGCCTAATATCATTATAGCATATACGGTCATTGTCATATCGATGCCTCAATGGAAGACAATCCCAACTCAGATGTGTCACAAACACAATCCCAACGCACTGCTGCCACGAAAAGAATCACAGCTTGCTTAAGTG
>JAPYYV010009325.1:0-12006 GCA_030522625.1 Copidosoma aretas | reverse complement strand
TTTTTTTTTTTTTTTTTTTTTTTTTTGGGGGTGTTTTTGGTGGGGGGGGGGGGGGGGGGGGGGGGGGGGGGGGGGGGGGGGGAGTTGAAATGGCCGAAATGGACCAACACTTCAAAGGGGTTTTTAATTGTTGTAATATTTTTTTCGTATTGTCCGTGACCCAAATAAGTCTAAATCTTTTGGGCCCTGCTGGATCTATAAGCTTAAACCAACCGTAACTTTTGACTAAATAAATATTTTAGACTTCACCATGGCTGAAAACAAAGCTCTTTTAAAGCACTTCAATGTACGCCCATATAAACTTAAAAATGATGATCATGTAAAAAATTATCATAGCAAAGATAGTTTGGATCTAGAATTTATCATAAAAAATAAAATCATCATTCAGCCATAACTTTTTACTCAATGAATATTTTCAACAATCCAAAGTTTAATTGAAAGCTCATTAAAAATTGATTGATTTGAGCTCTGATAAAGTGAAAAACATTAATCTGGTCGAGAGTTACGGTTGTTCTAAGTGCCTTTGTCAGAAATCGATCGAAACGGATTTTTAGAGTTTGAAGCCTAAACTACAATATGCCGCATTTTTTGACGGAATCAACATATTAATCTTTATCAGTGCTTGAACGAAAGCTTGTTTCAAGTACTTTAAGATTATTTTTAATTTCAATTTTTGTGCTCATACTTTTCTTTTGGACTATTCTTTGAGTTTACTTGTAATCTTCTTTTCTGCTCAATTATTCTAAAATAATGTTTATTAATTTTGCAATTTTGTTCTTTTTTTGATCTTATCATTTTTAGTTCCTCTCTTACCTCTGTAACTACATTAGGTAACCGGTCCCATTTTGCTATGACATTTATTTCACCTATGGTTATTATATAGTTGAAATATTTTTTTTCTATCTCTCTTAGTCTTTTTGAATACTCATATTTCCTATTTCAACATATTATTTTCTTATAATTCCCTGAATTTGTTTCTTCCTTCCTTCTTCGTATAAAATATCCTGCAATGTTAAAGGTCATCGGTAGATGGTCAGACTTTCTTCCAGTTACCACTTAAAGTCATAATAGCACTATAGCTTTCCGCCTTTACCTCTAATACAAAATTAGAAGCGATCCCTCCTATCCCACATAAGTTATATACCCGTCCCAATCTTCGCTTGTATACCCATTCTTCATCACTAATGCTAGGTTTCAGCACAATTTCGATACTTTTCCACCTTCACTGTTTAGATAATTACTTATCCTCCAACTTTCTTTAGCTAGAAAAATTAGAGTCTGTTTCTATTTGCTGGTCTCCTATCCTATCATTTAAATAACCAGCTATTAGAATTCTGTCTCTGCCTCCCACTTGGTTTAGTTTATAATAAAATATCATTTTATATAAATATTAAATTTTCTGCACAAATTTTTTTAATCAATGTAGTGGTCTTAGAGCTCTTTTTTGTAAATTTATAAATCAGTTATATTTCATGGAAACAATGTGAAAAATGAAATTGCTTTATCCGACTAATTCATAAATGTCACAACTGTACGCGAAAGGTTTGACGAATTTTAAAAACCTAATACGCCGAAGCAGTATCTCTTGGGTGGTGTAGAAACCTGCTTTATAAAATAAAATTTAATGAATACATTGTCACTTTCTTATATATTCATGACTTCTTTGTATTACAAAATAAGTGGTGGAGTACGTGAGGGAGTCGATGGGGAGCAAATTATATTTGGTGGGGGACAAGTGGTGGATCGGGGGAGGGGGGGTCATGGGGGAGCTGACGGCAGGAAAAAGGTGGGTTTAAAATCAAGTAAAACTTAAATAATAACTCCGTGATTTGTGCGGGGGAACGTCAGGGGAGCGTTGAAAAGCATGGAGTAGCGTGGGGGATAAAATTGGCAGCCCCACACAATACAACTATATAATATAGGTAGATGTATATGTATAAGTATCTTAATAGTCCAGTAAGGTGGCTCATCACCTTAAAAAAATGATTTCCAAAGTTCGAAATTTTAGCATTGGTCTTAGGGGGCAGTGTTATTTTTTCACCGAAAGTTATATTATAGCTTATGTAGGCTAAAAGTCGAGCCACATTATACAAATACTGGTAATAGGTAAAAAGTGAGGTATAAAGTGTGAGAAAGTATGAGCTTTCTAAAGTGAGGTTAAGATGCTATATGGAACAAAGGGCGGTGTTACAGATGAAACGTCGTTGGAAAGTAAGATAGGGAAAATTTAAAGGGTACACAGAAAGAAGTGTTTGACAGGTTGCTGCCACGCTGACTGAAAAACGACGTAAGGCTGCGCAGATAACCAGAGCGCATCGATCGATTTTTACAATGTACTGCAACCGAAAAAACGACACACAGATCGTGAAAGTCGCTACTCGTGGGCATCGTGAAAACCGCTCCTTGCAGGTATCAGCTGTTTAGATGCGCAGTGCATCTTGAAACCCAACTAATGCGCGCTGGTTATCTGCGCTATCTGACGTCATTTTTCAGTCGGCACAGCAGCACCGTCTAATCTGTCAAATACTTCTTTCCGTGTGATGAGACAAGAAGTTAAAAAGATTGAGGATGAGGCCACAAGAGAAATCGAAAGTCTAAAAAAAGTGTGGGAAGAGAAGCAGCAAAAAGAAAAAAAAGAATGGGAGGCAGAAACAAAAGGTTGGAACTAAGAACTAGGGCCCTTATAGACAAACGTGAAGAACTTGGGAACAAATAACGGAAGATATGAGGGGGGAAATGAAGGAACAATATAATTTTTTAAATATGAGCGAAATAATCTAATGGGTATACAAGCACCGATTGATATACATTATATTATTCACTCAGCTCATATAGGTAGTAGCATATCATTTTCTCTTAACACTAAAAGCTCGTGCTTATTTTTAATAATAAATACCAATCAATAAAATTTTTAACAATAATGAATAATATTTTTAAATAGAAAGAATAGAATGCGGGAATGAAAAAAATCTTCCCCGAGTGTGGTTTGAACACACAGTCTTCTGTTAACTGGACTGACGCTCTTACCAAATGAGCTACCGAGGAACTATATATGATTTAGTGTACATCAATCGTTGATCGTACACCCACTAGATTCTTTCACTTATATTAAATTCTTCTACAAGCATTAGATTCTTTCAATTATATTTAATTCTTTCACTTATATTAAATTATTCAATAAGCTTTAGAGTCATTCATGTATGAATATAATTAAAAATGGCTCATTGTAACGCGCAATCTGTAGAAGCACACATCGATATTATTAAGGTGGTTCGGGAGTAATAGTAAAATGCAGAGATCACAATGATGTTTATTTTTCTTGATAGTCTGGAATATGTAGAACTTATATGGATTTTTCAATATTTGTTATAGGTCATTTTGGAAAGAATGATACGAATAAAAATGAGTGTGATAACATAGGCTCTTGTGGAGCGTAACCTTGATTTGTTGTTTACATGGACAAATGTTTTTGAAAAATGTAGAAATATTAAAAAAAAACTATACCTACGTATATAGTATTGTTTCAAGATTCAGTGAGTAAAATTTTAAGTCATGTTATAATGCATTTTAAATAATTCCAACGCTAAATGTAAGCTAAATATTGAGTTTGTAGGATGCGAGAGGGGGTGCACGGTAAAGAGGGCCAAGCTGCACGGGCCAAGGGACTCCCCGTTCCTCGCATCGCTAAATGATACTCCTGAACCTCCTTAAATCGATCACTCTCAGGAGGAAACTGCATGTATTCGCCATATGCGAATCATGGCTTGATGACGCTAAACATTTCGACCAATTCGACATATCCGGTTACACGCTTGTACGTAATGACAGATCATCGCTAAAAAGGAGAATTTCAGTATATAAGGGTAGGGGGGTGTCATCGCTTATATCCACAACTCCATTCAGTTTTGGATCGTGGCCCACTCTACCCAAGGAATTCTTTATTCTCTTCAGCCCTAGTACATTCTCCTTGAACTTAAGGCCGTTAACGGTAGTTTCTTGTGCACAGTAGCTTACGATCTATCAAAGTGCAATAGCTAGACAGACGTTGAGCACCTGATCCTGAGCTGCGTGGCCCCTTTCGATTTCTCCGTTCTGCTAGGCGATTTGAATATCGACGGGGGGAGTTGCACTGGCTCGCGTGGGAAACTGTGTGACTCTTTTGAGACGCTGAGCCTGTCGGTCCTTCCTTTAGGCCCGACGCATCACTCTAGCTCTTGTGACACGACTATTGATTACGTTTGTATCAGCGACACAGCCTTGATCAAGGCTAGCAGGCAGTTATTTTCTCCGGAACTATTTATAAGCATGACGTGTTGACTGTGAAAATCCGCTGCCCTCTTCGTGTGGCAACTGCTCAGTCCGTACGCTGTCGTTCTTTTAGGAACTGCAATCGCTAACGCTTCAATCTTGACCTACGATTGACTGACTGGCACGCGAAAATGAGTACACCCACTCTGCCCTGCCCCCCCCCCCCAGCTCCGCTCAGCTCCCCACCAGACTTCCCCTTACTCCTCCCAGCTCCCCCCCAAAAATATTTTTTTGAGTCATCGCAAATTTTAACTCCACTATTAGTCTCTTAGATATAAACTATTCAGTCACACCTTCTATAAATTTTAGATTTTAGAAATTTAATCAGTGTATAAAATTTTAGTCTAATTTAAATAAGTCATTGAAAAAACCCACTTTAAAATATAGTACATCATTCTGTATGCAATTTCTTAGGTAAAACCAAAAGTAAATACAAAGGGCATAACATATAGTTTCACATATGGCAATACATAAAGGGCTATTCGCTCCAAGCCAACGCAGAGGTTGCGCCCTTTGAAGTAGAAAATAGTCAAAAGTTCTTGCATGTAAACAAACAGTGCTGGCGGCGCAAGACAAGGTGCGAAAGATAGTGCCCGAGGGAGAGGCGGGACTGCGGAAAGGGAGGGGATTGCGGACGTTGTCATTCTCTTTCTAGTCCGCCAATCACAAGAAGCTGTATGCATGTATACTCTAAGCCCTTTGTTTACATGCAAGAACTTTTGACTATTTTCTGCTGCAGAGGGCGCAACCTCTGAGTTGGCTCGGAGCGAATGGATTGCTCTTGCCATACATAATTGCATGTGGAAAACATACGGAATAACAAATACAATTAAAAAAAAAATTGTTATCATACATCCGGTTGCTGATTGGTAGATAATCAGTTTGTATCCAAATAATCTGGTTCTACGAAGATAGACAACTTTATTAAAAGAATGACAATCATGCGTAATAGTAGAGTAAGACAGAGTATACTATAAAAGGCGTATGCACCGAAAGCAATACTTATGTAGAAAAGCGTTTGTTTAAATTTTGTATTAAAAATATATCAATAATGATCGGAGGTTGAGAAATGAGCTGCAAAAATACTTTCTCAAAATGGAACATTATACATAAAGTCTTAACTCATTACATGTATTTGATTTCAGCACGCCAAAAAGGCTACTATATTTCATCGCTAAATAAAGGTATTTACTTTCAGGAGAAAGTCCGAAAAGGGCTTCCAATGCATTTCATTCATAATGTTTGTATTAAGATTTTTAATAATAATGAAAAAAACTTCAATTTTTAACTAATACTAATTATGCTCTCAATTTTTTTAATAATTCTCTAGTTATTTAAAATAATTTGTTCTAGCAATACATCGAGTAGGAATATTTTGTTTATAATAACAAAATGTTAGAATTTACGCACTCAAAATATTCTAAACAGTAACGAGTCGCTTCAGCTGAAAGAAAATCATAAAACGACTAGATATTATAAAAGCTTTTTAAATAGAATGGTGGCAATTGTATAAAATGTGTAAATAGTGCGCAAAAAATGTAATAAGCATAAGCATAAATGCATTTAATCGACGGAATTATTATACTAATATAAGCATGTAGATAATCTTATAATTATGCAATATAGGTGTGATTGAATGTATTTAAAAGTCCGATTATTTTTATGTTTGTTTTAGCTTTTATAGTTCTCCTATCAGTACTTAAAATAAATGGTAATTTAAAAAAAAAGAGGGAGTGAGTTTACCCTAAAAAAATAGTACTGTATTTGTTCTACATAAATGCACTCGGTAATATATGCTGAGATGAATATAATTATGTGCCATCTGAAATCACAATACATCACGTCTGTGTATGTGTCTGAAGTCCTAGCCCAAGAAATATTTTTTTCAATGTTCTATTATTTTTAAATTAAAAGTTTTTTTAAAAGCCATATTCCAGAATAGCTATTTAAAAAGAATAAAAAATTAAAATATTTATGAATAAATAAATATAAAAATATATTTCAATCATAATTTTTTAAATTGAAAATTAAAACTATTTCAAGTTTCTTCAATAAATAAGAGAAAACTTGCTAATCTTATAAGAAATTTTATATATTCATATGATGATTATTAATATAATTTATTTCATAAATATAAAAAATTTGGAAAATAGCGAGCAGAGCGCGCAGGTAGGTGAATATACATACGAAATTAATATCACAAAAAAACAGGACAGGTTACGTAATGTAATACAGGTAGCAGAGGAACTAAAAACAATAAGATCTATAAAGGAAATCATTGCAAATTGATAAACAGGATTCCACAATAATTGAGCATAAAATATGGATCATAGATAAAATGAATGAATACTAAAAAATAAAAGAGAAAGTAAAAATTGAATTAAAAACAAACATACAAGATAAATGGAATAATAAGAGATAACAAAATTAAACAAGCTTGGGAAAATTAAGCAAAGTATCAGAAAGCAAAGTTTGAATGAGCTTTGGATAGCTATTAAAAAATTGAAACAGAAAAACAGCGGGATAGTAATAAAAAAAGAGGCATAAAAGAATAATGCTAAAAATTTGTCAAGAGACAAAAATGATACATATTATACGGAAAACAAAAAAAGGTGAATAGCAATCAACAGTAAAGTCTAGAATAATTTTTACCGGAATATATTCATCATTGAATAAAAGGATATGTTAGGAAAAATAAAAAATAGAAAAGTCAAAGAAGGAAGAGAGAATTGTGGAAAACTTTTTCAAGAATCTGCAAATAATTTGGATGATTGAATTGACAAACATGCGTAATAGCATATAGACTAAATCACATACTATCGAAGCGTAGAAAATAGCCAGAATCTATTAAATGTACAAGGCAGGGAAGAAGTACAATGACGTTAACACCACAGAGGAGTGGCTTTTTAAGCGTTTCATACAAGATTTAAGCAATAATAATTACTAAAAGTAGAAAATTAAGTAGAGCAGGAAAAAATAATAAAAAAGAGGTCGGCTGGCATCAGAGAAAAAGAAATAACAAGATACCATATTTTTGTACTGAATAATATAATTGAAAGTATACTAGAGGGAGTCGTCAATAAATTATTTGCTGTGTTTGTAGACTTCAAAACAGTATTTGATCACATCGATAGTAAAATATTCCGAGTCAAATTAGATATAAGAGAGATGGGTATGAAAATGACAAAAATGTTTAAAAGAATATAAAAATGTACAAAAAAACAGTTTACCACGGCCAGAGGCTAACAAATTTATTTAAAACTATAAAAGAAGTAAGGCAAAAGTGCCCATGAAGCCTGGTACTTTTAAGTTTATTTATATAGAATATAGACGATAAGTGGATCTAAAATAATAAAGAAGGTGTAATAGTAGGTCTCAAATCATCTGATGTTGTTTTTTGGCTCCAAACATTTTGAAGACACAAAACATATGCAGTAAGACTTAGATAAATATGGTACAAAAAATATATTGGCAGTAAACATAGCAAAAATAAATGTTAACTTTTAGGAATGAAGAAGGGATAGAAACAGATTTGTTTCAATTTGAATTTGAGGCATTTTAATTTAAAAACGAAGGCATGAAATCAGAAGTGTGATTCTCTACAAAATATGTTCGTTGCACGAAGAAAAAATGACAGGTAGGGTGTAAAGGGCAGTTAAAGCGGTTTTAGGGTTAAGCAAAAAGGCAAAGTAGAAAGTTTGAATTAAAGAATATTTTTCATTGATTAAATGATAAAATTACATTGCACATACGTAGCGGAGACTTGCGTATGAAACAAACAAAAAATATGTAGAAAAAATAGAAGGCAGATTCAAAAAATGAAGTTGGGTTCAAATGCAATGACGCAAGGATATGTATGAAGATTGAAGGCGGGCAGGGTAGAAATGGATTCGGTAATAGAAAAGGAAAGAAAAAGGAGAAAAATTAGATTTAGATTTACAAATGTCATGTTAAGTTCAAATGCAAACACATCGGGATATATATGAGAAATGGAGGCGGGTAGGGTTAGTCTAGAAATAAGCATAAGAAAAAAGGAAGAAATTTACTTTCTCAAATAATAAAAATGGACTAGAGTAAGTAGCCTTATTTATGCTCAATAAAAGAATTAACAGATTCAATCAATATAAATCATTTAAAATAGGCAAGGAAGTGAGAGTACTATATTAAAAAGTAGAGGATGGGAAAACGAGAAGACTTACAAAAAGATCAACGGAAGAAAATAATCTTCAGAAAATTGAAGATAATTTTACAAAGGAAACAAAGATTTTTGTCACTAAGAAAATGCAGAAAAACTACATAGAAATTGACAACTCTATCATTTGTAATTAAAAAAAAAACAAGAAGAATACAGTGTGTCGTGTACGGTATACATAGCATACCAATACGTGCGTGCCCCACCATCTCAGATAGGGATGTATGACTAACAGAGAAGAGAAGCGGAACTCTTGAGTTGGGTCAGAGAGTAGAGGAGAAAGAGATGATTTGGGACACTTGAGACTAGTAGACGTGCTTCCCTCAGTGGCTCTTCCCTCGTTCTTAAGTAATGATGAAAAGAAGTTAATAGTCCTCACTGTGCACTCATTTCGCATACACCCAACCGACCACAAACTCACGTAACAGGGGAATTTTGGTGTCAAAAGCGGGATCGACTGAAAAGCGAACACAGCGTGGTACCGCGAACCAAAAGTGAGTGTAAAGACAAAAAAAAAATAATTTTATTTTAACAAGTGCCGTAAGAAGAAAGATAGGTCAGAGAAGAAAATAAAAAAAAAGGAATAACGCAAAGCCAAGCCAGCGAGAGACTTTCTTTACAACAAAGAGGCAAACAGCACACCAGAGATCGGACAATTTGGATAGCTACTACCTGGTTAGTATATTAAAATACAGAAATGTTTTATATACATAAAAATAAATATTGCACATTCCCTGGAAAAGTTGAGGGTAAAGGCACTTTATTATTATTATTTTTTTTTTTCACACAAATGGCATAATTACAAAAAAACTAATAATAAATATGAACGAAATATATGCATGCTAAGATTATATGATGAAATAATAAGTGAAAACTAACGTAAATTAATATGACGAAAAAACCCCTTCAACTAAGAAAAAAAATATACAATAGCAGTATACATTTACGCACTTTTTTTCGTTCAACCCTCATCATATTAGAAGAGGAGCATGTGAGTAAATTTTACTAATTTAAACTATAACTACCCAATCGCGGTACAAACAAATTTAGCAAGCAGAATAAATTTCGTTTCTCCTAATAATTTGGCAATCACTTGAAATTACACAAGTTTCAATTTAAAATTATATTAATACTTCAAGAAAAAAATAAATAAGTAATAATAGTAATAATAACGTACATAATAAAAAAAATAAAAAGAAAGATAAGAACACAAACGAAGATTGAACAAAAATTATTGCATGATTGTTAAACCCATAACATTAGACTTTATATACGAGGTGTTAAGTAGAATAGCAAAAGTGAATTCCGTCACCATCTGACACGACGAGAAAAAAAAGAAAACAAAGAATCATTTACTCTCAGTACTGACCCAAAAAATTTCCCATTAGCCCTCTTGTGAACTACAACCAGAAAATACCCAGCTATTCGTAAACGAACTCGAGCCAATATTATCTAATATATACATCCAGGACACTTGAGAAACCTTGCAGGCAACTGAGTCAGTACAAAAGTGAGATTGTAGCTAAAAAAAAAAACAAAAAAACGAACTTACCAACCATACCCAATAGATACGTAATACAAGCGGTTGAGTCAGCACAAAGTACATAATTCGAATCCTACAAAGAAAAAAAACAAGGTAAGAAAATTAATACACTCCAAATAGACAGCTTGTAATCGTTGCATGCAAGCCGTAGTTCTTAGAAACAGAACGTCCAGTAAGTAACATGAAGGGGTCAAGACAAAGTGATAAGCGGAAAGCCATTAAACTTAATCCCAAATCTGTTACAGCTATCAAACACTCACAAAGCTTGACGTGAATAAAAAGATAATAGGATGAAATGATACACAAAACAAAAATAAACGAGGCGTGGGCAACAGACATTTCACAACACGTCGCACAGTGGTCAAACCCGATTTTTTTCTCAAAATCGTAAATCTCTAGAACGGAGTAAGGTAGGACGATAAAACACTTTGCAGCTTGTAGGTTATTGAATTGGCAATACAAGAAAACTATAGTCAACACTACCAAGCTGTTTCCTAACCTACAAAAAATGTTAGAAAGACGTAAAAAAATAAAATTATCTACTAAAAATCGTAAATATCCTTAAAAAAAAATCCAGTATCATGAAACTTTCTTTAGCTAGAAGCTTTTATATTAGAGAGTACTGGAGAATCTCGAGTAACATTTTCCAGTTATATTCTAACCTACAAAACTGTTAAAATCACGTGAAAAATCATTTTTTGATCGAAAGTCGTGAATCTCCCCAACAACTGAATATTGTAACATAAAACTTACCGTAACTTGTAGATTTTTTGTAAGAAAATTAATAAATAGTATTAGTAACAATTATAAGTCATTTCCTAACCTACAAAACTGTCAAAATCAAATGAAAAATCGTAATTTTTTAAATTAAAATCGTAAATCTTCTGAACCAATAGATGCAGTACTACAAAAATAATTGTAGCTTACAGCTTTTGTATTGAGTAAAGTAGAGAAAGTACAAATAATATTTTGTAGCCATTACCTAGACTACAAATTTGTCAGAACCACGTTGAAAATAGTTATTTATTGAATTAAAATCGTGAATCTTCCCAACAAATATATATTGTAACATAAAACTTACTGTAAATTGTAGATGTTATGTAAGAAAATTAATAAATAGTATTAGTAACAATATTAACTCGTTTCCTAACCTACACAACTGTCAAAATCAAATGAAAAATCGTAATTTTTGAAATTAAAATCGTGAATCATCTGAACCAATGGATACAGTACTACAAAAATAATTGTAGCTTACAGCTTTTGTATTAAGTAAAGTAGAAAAAGTACAAATTATATTTTGTAGCCATCACCTAACCTACAGATTTGTCAAAACCACGTTGAAAATAGTTATTTATTGAATTAAGATTGTGAATCTTGCCAACAAATAAATATTGTAACATAAAACTTACTGTTGCTTGTAGCTTTCGTATAAGAAAAATAGAAATAGAATGAGAAACATATTTGAAGCGTTTTCTAACCAACAAAACTGTAAAATTTTCGTAAAAATGATATTTTTTTCAATTAAAATTGTGACATTTCTAAACCAGTGAATAAAATACTATGAAACCTAATGTAGCTGGCAGCTTATGTATTTAAATGTATAAAAATTTATAAAAAACATTTTGTAGCCGTTTTCTAACCTACAAACTTATCAGAATCAAAGCTAAAGCTATTGTATTTGAAAACATAGAAAAAGCATTGACAACATTTCGTAGCCGTCTCCTAACCTTAAAACTTGCCAGAATTCAAATCATGCATCTTGCGAATACATAAATGTAATACTATAATACTTTTTATAACCATTACTCAAGCTACAAAACCGATTTGTTCTAAGAAAAAAAACTGTAATTTTGTTATATACTTGTTTTTCCAAAAAAAGTAAAAGTATGACGATATCTTTAATACATGTTGTTTTAGTACAGTATGCGGGGTTTCAGATCTGAAAAAAAAGACCCGTCAGGTT
>JAPYYV010009324.1:0-12007 GCA_030522625.1 Copidosoma aretas | reverse complement strand
ACTTTTCTGATATTCTGTGATGTCTTACCTTGAAGCTCCAAAAAGATTCATCTTGATCGGCCAACTACAGCAGCCGCTATTTTATTAATTAAAAAAAAAGTCCGTCTCAGCCCACTGTGGGGCGTGTGGGGGGGATCAGCACATCGTTATGGGGGTGGTGAAGAGGTCAGGGGGGGGGCGCGAGTCGAAAGGGTACATTAGTCTCAATAATAATCACGGAGAAATTAAACGAACGAATTTTACCTTAAACTGTGGGGGGTCGACGGGAGGTTGCGGGGGGTATTTGCGGAGTTTTAGGGGAGCGTGATCTTATTGCCAAACCCACCAAAATCACTATATAATATAGTAAGATATATGCATAGATGTTTATGCGTTATCAGCTTGAGATGGATTCCGTTCGTGACGTTAATTTATCTGAATTATTTCTTGACGCAAACTGCGCTTGAATAAAAGAAATGAGCTTTAGTATTTCACCATCGTTGCTATGGTACATTTATGAAGCCCCTGTACCATAATCTTGACACTAATGTGATTTTCAATTAATAATTTCAAGAAATTATTTTAAAACATTTTTTCGAAATCACTGTGTGCTAAGAAAAGCGGAATTCGGGTACTCAGCCATCTGGACCACCGATCGATGTTCAAGGCAATAGTCGAGCAAAAAGACTTTTCATACAATTTTTCTTAAATTTTGCGTATGGCTTCAAATTTATATTATTTACCATGAGTCATAATTTGGAGAGGCTTAGTGGTATTGATTCGGAAATATTAAAGTTTTACTATTGATCTTTTAACACGGAATATATAGGAAAGTGCCTGATTTGAGGTAGAATTCTAAATGAAAAAGTTGATAAGTTTCAAACGCTTCTTACGATTATTCGGCAAAAACCGTATATTACAATTGATGTTGTAAATGAACTTAATGCCAACCCCTGAAAAGCCTAGCAGTACAGTTCTCGAGTTTTAGTTTTCCAAAGTCGAACTTCCTAGTAACTTTTGTGCAGCTGCGTGAAAAAGAAAAGGACAGCTATATAGTTAAAACAGCATAACCTATGCATATGCTATAGTGTAGTATGGATCGTGCTATAGAGAGCTCGACTACTACCTTAAGATGATGATGGACGTTCAAGAGTGGGCCAGGTTACAAATTCTTAACGAAAGTAAGTTATTGAACCGTATAAAAGTTCAAGCGACGCTGAAGATCAAAAACACAATCCGACATGTTTCGCACAAATTGTATGGACCCTGTGAGTGACCACAGCACCCCGTAACTTAGAAAGTGAAACACCAAGTCGCAAGAAATGAAGGACCGTTGAATTGGGACCCGACGTTTATTTGGGGCCCTAACAATCATCATCCATGCCTCGACTAGTACTCGTGTAAGCTAAAGATCTCAAGATTGCAACTGCATGCGTGCCACAGCGGTTTAATAAAGGAGCGATGAAGTAGGTTGCGTAACAAGAACATAATTGCCATTAAATAAGCGAGCTAAAATGCATGACAGCATTGTCATCTGTTCCATATTTATTATTATCAATAAGTCTAGGAATTTCGTAGATAGAAGAATATGAGAATACGTTTATTTTAGATACCGACACGGCTATAAACGCAGTAAAATGTTTATCACTTCTCTCAACCATCACGATAGATGAAAAAAAGAACTAGCACTTATAAGATTAACTATTTTATTTAATATCGAACCTTATCTTTATATAATGACTTGAATGATAATTAACAAAAATACTAAATTAAAACATTTAAGTACTTTTTAATATACATTATGGCTAAAATAATCATTACGTATTTCTACATGACGAAATAAAGTTCATCGTATAACATACAACAACTCTGAAGTTTATTGTATATTAAGGATGTTCTACACAAAATAGAATTAACATTGCAATCGATCTAAAATTTTAGATACGGATAAAAAATAGCCTAAAAATGACACAGATCAATTTTTAAGACACGGGGTTGCTTGAGAAGCAAGAAAGAAATATTTGTGTATTGAGAAAATTTAACATGTCACCTTATAGGAAATCGCAGCTTTGCTGGCTTGGATTACTTATAACTGATTTATTAACATTACAATTTAAATGAAAAAATTATCGATGATAATAAAATTTCAATTGATTATTCATCAATTTTAAAACTTGGCGAAGTTGTTTACCAAATAAAAAATAAATTTATAAGCTGACTGATAACTACTTAAGGTTATGTTTTCACGTGAGCGTGAGAAGGACAGACGACACATCAAACAGTTGCATGCACAGCATATGCACAGTACGTACTATAGCGAGGGATAGACCTCCCTTAATTTGTTTACTCCATTTTAGTGTTGCTTCATCTAAAATTTTTACTAACTATTTTGAGACAGTTTTTATAACTATTTTTATGGTTTTTTGATTGTTTGTTACAGTTGTTTTAAATTGTATTCCAAATATCGAAAAGAAATGGTGATAGTATTTCAGATTCAGAAAAACCAAAAAAACAAAAATGTCAACGAAAATAACAGAGTTTTTAAAATCAAAATTCAAAGTTGATGATAAACCTGCGTGAATATACAATTTCTTTGACAGATATTGGTTTTCTTGGTTCTTATTCACTTTGTTTTCAGAGCTCTAGTTGCTTATGTCGAAGAAATTTTACAGAAAAAATCTTTTAGGAATGAAGAAAAAGACATTGATTTTAAAATTTAAAAATTTACACAACAACAATGACGGTGCTAAAATTCAGTCCAATATTCACAATAAAAACACAGATATTTTTGCAACGAAACTAAATCTCAATAAAGTTGGTACATTTTCAAATATATGCTAAAAATTATAAATGCGAAAAAATGGTAGTCCTATTATAATTAAAGAAAAATTTATAACCTGCCATTTGGTAGAAAATTTTGTTTCGCAACCTAACAGTGGTAAAATCTCAAAGCTATACAAAAGACAATAAGAATTTTGAAATCTATCTTTAACTATATTCGACGATAACAACTTTAGAAGAATAAAAGTGGAAAAAATCGACAGTAAAAAATATCAGTTATGAAGATATTGGACGACAAACGGTTCTGTAAGTAAGTAAATAAATTATTCGGGGTATATACATGTTTAAAAGTTTGATATACCACGCACAAATTGACGGAAAAACTTTTTTACAGAGCTCAATGGATATCCATTCAGTCAATGAATACTTCGTAATTCTAATGATTTGAATGAATATTATGGATCTATAACAAACAAAATAAATAAAGTATCCGTTTTACTATAGAAAAAACCAGAAGAAATTTTTGATTTAAAATCAGTTTGGAAAATTGAAGTAAAGGGTGATTTGCAAGAAGATGGTTCAACTATTTTTTTACATTATACAAGAGTAATTAAAATATCTATTGCTTTTAAAATTTTTAGAAATAAGTTACACAATGAAAGTAAGAAATATAAGCCAATTTAGTAATAAATCGTACTCGTTTAGAAATGAATTAGTTTTTAAGTTCATATAAAATTTTTCTTAAGCAGGTATACTTTTCAAATAAAAATTTATTTTCAATTATTTCAGCTATCACTTTTATTTATTATTTGTTTTCAACAGAATGATAATCACATGCAAGAATGAAGGTAGTGAAAGAATAAATACACTATTTATATTTGTTGTATAACCTTGTTCGGTAAAATATCGATCTCATCAATTTTTTCAATAATTAATTATCAGCTTATATCATAGTATAATTTACAAATGAAACCCTAAAGAAAATAATAAAGTGGTTTTATGGAATTTAAGTAAATTAGAATCAAAATGACTTTCACCCACAAAACATTTGTAACATTTAATAAAAATGTATTTCTTATCGTTAGTGTGTATACGTCTATAAATATATGAATAATTTGTTTGTTTAAAAAATTCATCGCATACATTGCATCGATATTGCAAATCATTATTGTGGATAATAATATGTGCTTCTAAATGACTTATACGTACAAAATTTCTATCACATTTATTACAAACATACACTCTGTCGTTATTGTGTATTCTAAGATGTTTCTTTAATTGAGATAAGTAACGAACTTCTTCTTACAAACAGAACACTAATTGTTTCTAACTTTTTTATGTGACTTGGGATGAACTGTTAAGTTGCTTTTGTGAAAAAATATTTTTTTCCACAAATGCTACATATGTGTTCTTTCTTTTTTTGAATGAAGGAGATGGTTGGCGATCAATTGGCTTTTCTTTGTAAATACTTTCCTGCAAGACACATATTAATATTTTTCCATTTTCTCATTTTTCGTTTCCATGCTTCTTCAGCAACCTGTAATAAATAAAACATATAATTAAAAAAAATCAACAGAAATTTTTTTTATTTTGCAGTTTTTACTAATTAATTAAAAATTTGAAAAAATGAGATGACTCAATGTGAATATGATTTATGTGCACTATGACATAATTTTATATGAATTTCTTTTATGAAAACTGCAAATCTTGATTCAATAATACGCTCCCTCTTTTGCTTCTACACATTATACAAAACACCCAGTATCCTAAAAAAAGGTAGAACTACTTTTACACGCAGCGCGGATTGTTCTGTTGGTAGAATATATACTCAAAGAGCGGCTTCGCGACAACGGGCTGGCTCACTTTCTTGGACGTGTTCAACTGGCAAAGCTGAATGAACGGTCCTTGAAGCTCCACTAGCATCGACGTCCGCACCATGCCCCGTATTTAAGGGAGTTGTCGTGGTACAGTTAATATCGACTATCAGTTTTTTGTTTACATCCTTTCAATATAATAATTCTTATTCGAAGTACATGAATAAGTATTAAGTCTGATGTACACACATACAGAATAACGAAAAAAATTATTATGACTGCGAAAACTTTTAGGTAACATGGACTTTTATTTAGACCTGTACCACTATATAGATATACAAATTACATTATGCAGTAACTTTCAGTCGATGAATCTTTAAAACGGTAAAGCTAGGCTTCGTGAAATTCGAAATCATTGTTTTAATGAGGGTTAAATTTATTACATTCATTTTTTGTGAAATTCTGAAGTTTTAATACCCATCATTGGCAAAATTCATTAAAAAATTTAAAGCTTTTGCTATTTTTATAGTTGTGTACTACACCATTAGATCAACCTACTGGATCTGATCGTGTTTTGCCGCACGTTCACCGACGTCCTCGATGTCCACAGGGTAAAGCCCAAAGGTATCAATAAGTCAATTTTCAACTCTTTAAATATCCTTTTATCACATACCTAAACGAACATCATATTTTCCAGAAATTTAAATATAAGATTAGGTATAATATAGTCGTTTTAAAATTATAATTTTTGATTGGATGTGTACTTTATTTTAATTAAATCTAAATAAAATGAGAAGAGTTCACAGCTGCAAGTTAAATTTGCTGCAATTAATTTTTTTGTTGTTAATTTGAGTTCATTCTGTCTTTGAGAATATTGTGCAATTAGAAGGTGAGAGTTCCTGTATTCGGACTGTATTCATGTTGTTTTTTTTTGCTTGAATCAGTTTACCAAATACTGCTGCAAGTGATTCGTTGGTTAGTGTGAACATAACCTAATGGCATCTGACAATAAATGCATCTTGTGCCCTAAAAAAGACCCTATTTAGTTGGCAAAAGCAGTTAGCTGCACTTCTTGTGGCACTTAATACCATCCCAGCTGCTCTAATAGGGCTCTCCCTTGTGGAAGCGGTTCTTACGCAAAGTGCTGTCCAAACACGCCAATGAAGATTAAGGATAACTCTGCTCAAGATAACACTCATCAAGGCGGGAAGAGCAGCAGTATGGATCAGCAAGGAAAGACAGTTCCCAGTATTCCGATAACGACTGTGAAGCAGGGACTGTAACAAAATATTGCCTCGATGTTGCTTTTGATAAACTTTTCAACAGATTAAATGAAAAATCTGAAGACATGTCAAATAAAATCACAAGTAAGATAACTGTGCTTACAGAATCCATAGATAAACATTGTGAACTTAGAGAAAACCGCTGCCAATTTATTGGCACAAAGCTTCCTAATTCACATAGTCTTCTCCTTTTTCACACTCACACTCATCAATTTCTTTTCTTCTAAAATCAAACGTCATTATTTGAGAAATTTTATCTTCAAGATCTTTTACCACAAAATATTCTGAAACAATGTTTACTTTAGAAAAATGCATGTTTTTAAAGAATTTATTTTTAAAAATTGATCAAAACAAAATGATAATTTTTAAAAAATTGAATGATCTTTAATATTTCGTACCACAAAATATTTTAAAACAACGCGAAAAAATCACTAAAAAGGAAAACGATTTTCTGAAATCGATAGAATCAAAATAAATATAAAACCAACCAATGAAATTGGAATTTTTTTTCAGCAGTGATGGGTATCCAAAAACAAACAAAAAAATTACACAATATATATCATGAAATATCTTATCTGTCAAAAAAATACGAAGATATGACTGATTACATACATTTCTTATTTACACTCACGCACATCCAGCTACTAAATATTTTTAATTCCATCTTAAGATCTTTTATTGTATATAATTGAAGGATCTTTTAGAATTTCTATCGTAAAATATCCCAAAACAACGATAAATATCTGTGAAATGTATTTTTTCGAAAAATCAAGTATCGAAAATAATAAAAATCAAAATTAAAAACAATGAATACATCAAAATTTTCTTTTAAAGAAGTTATTTGTATACAAAAAAAAAAGTTGTCTGGCATTATTAAAATCGGCCAAAGAAACCCTAAGATATGACTGATTGTATACATTCCCTGTTTACAACCACGCACATCTGGCTACTAAATTTTTTAATTGTAACGAAATACTTTTTTTCGTGTAAAATTTAATGATCTTAAAAAATTCCTATCGTAAAACATCATAAAAGAACAATAAATAGCTTAAAAATCAACGTTTCCAAAAAAATCAATTTTGAAAAATCGAATAAATCGAAATAAAATAAAATATACAGCAAGACTCAAAATTTATTTTAGCGTTGATAGAAATGCAAGGACAAAGAAAAAGGGCCCCGTTGGATTAAAATCAGCCAACAAAAACCTGAGATATGGCTGATAATGTACATTTCCTATTTATACCTACGCACACCCAGCTACAGAAAAATACGAATTTTTTTATTTAGCGGTGATAGAATTCCAAAAACAAAAGAAAGTCCTAGTTGACAAAATAGGTCAAGGCAATCCTAAGATACAACTTATTACATACATACACATATTCGCGCGCACGCGCGCGCGCGCACACACACACATGCACACACACACACAGACGGACATTTTAAAAAAATGATGTCTTTTGATTATAGACTTCAGAAAAGTTGTTTATAACATGTTTTTTTGAAATGTGATTTTTCGTCCATAGCAAAGCTTTCTCTATGAGGAAGCAAAAAGTGTACAAAAACTGGACACCAAAACCACAAAACTTGAAGAGAATCTGTTCTTTCTAGAAAATACTAAATTAAAGGTCTCCAAGCGGAAAGTAGATGATTTACATTCATAATTTGTACAAGGATTGGCTGAGGTGCACCTTAAGATAGAATAACTTCCAGTGAACATGAATCCAGACTCTGATTTAAAAGAAAGATTTGCATTGCTAGAGCTTAAACAAAATAATTTATCATCGCAATTAGAAAATAATTTGGTATATGAGTTGAGGGACACAAGTTACCGAGAGCTCAACTTAATTATTTACAATCTCAGTGATAGTTATTTTGTTGAGGAGGACAAAAAAAATGTATCTGAATTAATTCAAAGGGCTCCATTTGAAGTAGCCAAGCTGCCTTTATTCCGGCTGGGTAAACATACTGCTGGAAAGATTAGACCCTTATGACTAAGAATGGAAATAATGGATCAAGTTCATTAAATGATTCATCATATTAGCAGTAAATGAAGGGACGGCATAAGATGTACTACAGATAATACCGAGAAAGAACTCTTACAACACGAGAACTTATTAGTAGAACACAAGAAGAGAAGGAAAGCTTGCGAACAAAGTTTGCATATTAAGAATAGACGTGGTAGGCCAACTATTTTACAGCATTCTGAATATAAGAAATAGCAATCACGGGTAGTTTAGATAGTGAAACTTCCACTTACAATATATACTACTAAAATGTTCACAGCATCAAGGGAAAAACGAAAGAATTTAAGAGTAATGTTATAATTCTTCTAACAGAAACCTGGTGTTATTCAACAGTGAATGATAGTGAGTTAATTATTAAAGGTTATAAATTTAAAAGATTGGACAGAGATTTTAATTATAGTGGTAAGTCAAAGGGTGTAAGTCTATTTATATGTGTTAAATCAGACTTTATGTTAAAGGTAGTGCTATCTTATAACTATAATTTAGAGTATTTAACAGGTACTGTCGATAAAGAACCGGTTCATTTGCTTGTATCCTTACATCCTTACTGTATCTTCCACAAAGTACACCAAAACACAGCTTTAAACGATCAGCGGAAATACATTGCTTCAGTGAACTGCTGAAATTTAACTGACTAAATTACCCTAATCACCAGCTGATCATAGCTGGGGACTTTAACATACCAGGATTCGACTGGGTTCTCAGCAACGGTGTAGTAATGTCAATCAGCTACAATTGTAGTATTTCAATCAGAGAAGACGCTGTTGAACTACAATTACTCGTTAATAAGTTTAATCTTATGCCACACAATAAATCTTTGAGTATAGTTGGTAATAAATTGGATTTGATAATAAGCTCTATTAACAATTTCAGTTGTACGGAATCTATGGACTTACTGTATTATACGAATATTTATCATAGTGCTTGTTTGTGCTCATCTCTTTCCGAAAAATCTGATTTATTGGTTTTTCACGAATTAACGTTTAACTTCCACAGAATGTCAATTTCTTCTTGTTATAGGTGATAAACGGTCTTTAAAGTTTTTTTTAGTTATTTTTGCGACCTAGGGCATGTAATTATCTTATTAGAGAAAAGTTGTATTTCATTGAGATCTACAACTTTTTCTCTGAAAACCCTAGCTCAAAATGTTAATTTTCAATGTTACAACGAAAAAAAAGATTTTTTCCCCTCGAAGCTCTGTAGTAAAAGTGCTGGGAAGTGTTTTCCCTTAGACGAAACTTCTCCGATTGTAAACCACCACGTTCTATGGTGAAGACAAAAATATCTACCAAACTGAAGGTCAATCAGATACAAATTACTTGAGTTAGTCTGGAATCTCGATTACGTACACACAGCGTTGATAACATACACCATAGGACCACTTCGGATCACACTCATTTCAGGATCAAAATTTCTTTTACGTACCAAATAGTCATTTTATCAATGGTTACACTTTTTGCTCTAGTAGAAATATAAGGCACTTCTGTGAAGCAGTCGTGCCTAAAAACATCGTAAGACTGAAAAGGATGACAAGCAAGAAAATAAATGTTTTTTAATGAATAATGAATCAAGGATAGAAGAAATATTAAGACTAGCAGACCCGACGAGTTATAATGAAGAAAAATTACGACATGAGCGTGAATTAATAGAATTCAACCTCTTTATATTTGGTCTCGACAAAGAGCCTTTAAAAGCAACGAACGTGTTAAAACATAAGATACCGACAATAACTGAAAAACCAATCGCCGCAAAAATAATTAGGTATCCGACAGCATAAAGAAAGTATATGAGTGTAGAACTGTAATTATTAGAAAACTAAGGCATAATTAAGCCCTCTACGTCACTATCCAATTCCAACACATGAATAGTCCCAAAACACTTAGGGCCGAATGAAGAGAAGCGTTGGAGAGTTGTGACAGATTTTAGACTGCTCAACGAAGCAACAGTTTGCTCATGCCATCCACTCAGGCGTGTCCGCAGCTGACACCCAACTACATGCTAAAATATTTCTATATATTATATATACATAGGTATACTCCACTTATGTCGGGTGTCCACTTCGGACACTCTGCATCCACTACCATTTCAGAGTGATATTTTAAATCACCTTGCATCCGCCCGCTACATCACTGTCGTAGATCTAAAAATAAGACTTTTCCAAGTCGAAATAGACGAGAAAGACGCCCGTAAACAGCCTCCTCAGGTCAGTACAAGCACAACTAATATAAACGCATGCCAATGGGATGTACAGATTCACCAAACACATTCGGGCGCGCAATAACATTAGCACTGGCGGGCCTTTAAGGATATGAAATAGAGGTCTATATGGATTACATAATGGTATTTGCAGAGACAATAGAAGAACATGAAACGAGGGTTAAGTGGTTGCTAAAACAATTGGCAGAAAACAACTTAACAATCGAACCAAAAAGTGCCAATTTTTAAAACATGGAGCGAAGGTATTGGGTTACATAGTCGGTAACGGACAAATAAAAACCAGCCCCGAAAGAATCGTAGCGGTAAACAACTTTTCGAGGCCAACAAATACCAAGAAAATGAAACCATTTTTAGGCCTTACAGGATATTACAGGCGCTTTGCAAAAACTATGCGAATATAGCCCAACCGATTTCCAAACTGTTACGAAACGGTGCCGAACTCAAATGGCATGAACCGCAAAAACAAGCATTTGACATGCTCGTGGAAGCACTATGCATTGAACCGTTACTTACAGCACCGGACATAAACGAACCATTCATAGTCACTACGGATGCCGCGGACTATCTCCTAAGAGCAATATTAAGTCAAGGGAAAATAGGCGAAGATCACCCTTGCGAATATACATCCCGTTGTCTAAAAAGTAGCGAACTTCGTTACCCAACGTACGATAAAGAACTGCTCGGCATTGTCTATGCAAAAGAATGATTCAGACCATACTTGTACGGACGGAAATTTACAGTAGTTACAGACCACGAGCCTCTGAAACATTTCCAAATATCGAAAAAACCAGACCACCAATTTACGAGACTAAAAACAGAACTACGTAGCTACGAATTTGACGTAATTTACTGACCCGGAAAGGTTGATAAATCACCAGATGCCCTATCTCGAAACCCAGTTTTAAAAGAGGGTGAGAAAAATTCCGAACTACCCTGACGAGAATAGTACGAACTCGCGGAAGAACAAGAGCAAGATGGACTCAGCGAAGCAAGTGGTCCGCTCGCACGAGTATATAAGGTTCGTACAAAAAGGCAGAAAAATATAATTAGGAAGTACAGGAAAAATAGAATAAAAATATTAGACTCGAACGACACAAATGACATGGTAAGGAGACAGAAACCCCGAGAAAACGATAGTTTAAGCGATCATACACCGAGCAAGCATAGCGATGCAGACTTCGAGTCGGAATGCTTAGGGACAAAGAAGATAACAAGAAAAACGGAGCCCAAAATAGTTCAAACATTACGAAAAAGAAGTAGACCACGCAAAAATATAGTGCGAGACATTAGAGAAAATATAAAACGACACAAACAACGTCTCAAAGTGACACTGACGAAGAAATATTATCACAAGGGCCAGCCGGCGACAAACTAAGATACCTGCGCAAGAAAGATAATATGCAGAAAGACGTCAAAGTGACGTGTACACAGTTTATAAAGCAAAATATGGGGTATAAGAGGCGCGGTGAAAAGCTCGTAAACACCAGCTGGACACATTAAATAGGAAACCACCTGTTTTTTCTAATACTTCCGAACGGTATGATACCTAGAAGGAAATTGTTATATCACACTGCGACACACCTTCGGCCACGCAAAGACACACAAAGGCAAGAACATTGGGGCTGGCAACTGGCACAGGCAAACCTAACAGCAGGGGCAGCCGAAAGAGAAAGAGAGCAGAGAGCCAAGGATACCGTAGAAAATACGATGGCAACCGCGGGAGAGCTAAAAAAAGTGAGTAAGAAAAAGAAAAACAGAGAGAGTAACCGAGAAATACCCGAAAAAAATAAAATGCACGTGAGTAGATGATGGCGAGAAAATGCCGCCCGAAGTCATAGCTATATGTCATACGGCTGGCGCCGGAGGCGTGGCCGGCGCAGGGTCGAGTTTTTCCCAGACGCTATGTATA
>JAPYYV010009323.1:0-12446 GCA_030522625.1 Copidosoma aretas | reverse complement strand
TTTTGGGTTTTGGGGTTTTTTTTCGGCCGCGGGTGGCAACGGGTAACGAGGGTTCGGCGGACGGCGATGAATCGGCTCGCGCGCGACAGGCGGTCACGAGAAGTGCCCCGGCGATCAGGAGTGCCGGCCGCGTTCTTGACGTTAATGGAGCGTCCATGAGGTCCCGGTGGTGCTCGGCTTTCCGGTTCGCGAGCCCCGACGACGACGCATAATTTTTAAATCGGTGAAAAAATACTCGTGGGATTTAAGGTTAGATGGGGGGGGATCGAGGGACCTGCTGTCGAATGGAACACTATATGTATATGTACGAGCGGTGAGAGCAGAGATACTTTTGGTGAAAAAATATAAGGTGCGAAAATAATCCATGACCTTTAATATAAGTTGCAGGATATTTCGTGGCAGATGACTACATTCGATCCAATCTCTACGTAATTTGGTTTATCGAGAAAATAAATTTTAAAAAAGTGATGCGCTTTACTGCTGCGGGGTTTCGTGAAGTAAGCTACATTTTTTTGTCAGGTAGTTCAAAGGTGAAGGAGGGTTGGATATAAGTATATCGTTACAAAAAGTCACGTTTATCATTAAATTGTTTTTATTATGCCGATTCTTTACAATATAATACAAACAAAATTGGTCATGAAATATAAGTAATCATTTTGCCATCCATCAATGCACGTGAAATACATGAGGGTGTAGATAATAATGGTGCATACAATTTATGGGTTTGTGTGTATAGACTACTTAGAACTAAATCTTGCAAAAAAAAACAACCACATTTTTTGTCTTTATCCATGACAACTATTAAAATGTTTTGTAGCTATTTCATAATCTAAATACAGTATATATCGACACTTCACAGATTCTTGTTTCTTTTTTTTTTTTTTTTTTTTTTTTTTTTTTTTTTTTTTTTCTTTTTTTTCATCATTGTCGTAAGCTGTGGCAATGAAGCTCAGGCAGCACGATCATTTCTACTTTGAACTGAGAGATCTCATGAAACACATTCGTTAATATATATATATGTATATATATATATATATGTATATGCAGTATATATTTATAATACGTACTTACTTGTTAATATATTTTTTTATATTATATCCATATACATGCATATTCTTGTTGTTTAATGAGTAATATAAACGCTCGTTGTCTTGGATTCTACAATGTTTCGAAAATTGCTTTCAAATATTTCCTATAAGAGACAAATAAGTCTTACGCACAGTTGAAAGAAAATGCATCGTATAACATATTGTAAATTTAAACGAAATCACAAATGAGGTTCGTTCGGAGTTATGGTTTTCCAACTGTTTATTATGTAAATAAAAAAAAAAATAAAAAAAATTTTGAATATAAAAAGGGAAGTTGTAATTATGTATATGATAACTGTACAATCCTAGTAATTTGAGGGCAGGTGCTTGCTGTCTCGCCTGTGAGTTAGCCGGAGTACGCAATTCGAAGCTAACAAGTGATAGATATATGTATATAAAACATATGGTGTAAGGCATAATACATTTAATTAAAACAATACGGTATACAGTACATCATACGATATAACGCAAAATACACAGTATAGTGAATAATAATAATAATAACATAAATACGCCCGCGCGCGGTTCGCTCGGCGCATGCGAGCTTTAGAATCAAAGTTGAAGAAATTATCGATTTGGCATTGAGAAAAGAATGAATATTTTGTATCTTCAAAGGGATTGAATAAAAGTAAGGTGAAAGAAAAAATTGTGTCCGGCTATCCGAGCGTTTTTTTAAATATTTTTCTTATCCGCGAACTAATAATACTTTCAAGTCGTGCATGCCAAAATCCGCACGTGGGCTCCTCTGCGCGAGAAAGGTGAAGAAAGAAGAAGATAAAAAAAAACTTAAAAAAATACATGGAAAAAAATAAGGACGAAAGAGAGAGACTTTATACAAAAGGGGGAGGGAGGGAGATGGGAAGGATAGATGATGAACTGATGACGAGAGGCTTTGAGAGGACTTGTATGTATATAATGTGTCCTACTTTTTGGTTAGGAAGAGAAAATCATCAATGCTGGCTTGACATCATACATTTTGGAGTTTCTCGGTATTTTGCTTGATTGCTTTTGTCAAGTTATGTAATATAAGTATATGAGCAGCCCACTCACCAACTCAATGATTTTCTTTTCCTTTATACATGTAAGTGATAAGTTTACAACGACTTACGTGGCTCCTTTTAAAAATTCGTTACTATAAATTGTGCATTGTTGATTTAAGAAATTATTCCGAGGCACGGAAAATTTCAAAAGATTTTTATAAATAATGAAAAACAAATAGTGACCAACGAACTCGTGCCATGTCGTGAAAGCTTTTTCTCTTCCATATTCTAAGTCAAACAACGATTTAACTGTTATTCCTAGACATCTAACGCCATTTTATTATCATTATCATCATTCATAATAATTTTATTCCAAAAACAGAACGCTCGACGAATCTCATCGGCCAGCCGAAGTTTGTAGCAACTAATTTTTTTTTTTTTTTTTTTTTTCGCCACCTATTTTATCATTTTTGTTCAACGCACCATTTGTACACGATATTTCAGAGCATGCATTTATCGTAATATTTTTAACGATACATCCAAGTTATTGTACTTCCAACGCGTCTGGTCCACATTGATCGATCAACATTATTCGCGATTGCTGGACTCGCGTGTACGTATATTGACAAATGCGCATCTTTAAATATTTCAAAGTTCAAATTTGCCAACCAGGAGGAGCAGAAACAAAAAGGAAAATCCAATTCAACCGGGGGGAAACGGAGCTCGAAAAAAAATCTCTTTCTCTGCAGCGTTCTGCGCGCAAAAATCATCGCCATCGTCATCATCATCGTTCACGAAAAAGCTCACAGGACATGGCAGAAGCGTCGTCGGTTCCTGAGCCACGCCAGTCGGGCGCGTCTCCTGATCTCGTCCGCGATAGCCCGGCCGTTCCTAAAACCGTCCTCGTAGTCACAACCACCGAACCTCCTCCCAGCGGCGTACCTCTCGTGCTGCAGGCGCTCCTCCCGACCGCGATGATCATCATCGTCACTGCTGCTGCCGCTGCTGCCATAACTGCTGTCGAACGCGCTCGCCGTCGCTGGTAGTGGTGGTGGTGGTGCTGCTGCTGCCGATGCTGGCCCGCGGAACGAGGCCGGCCTGGCGAAACCTTACGCGAACGAGACCTTCATTTTGTTGAGGGCGTTCGTCACGTGGGTCAGCTCGATGTTGAGCTGGGACACCGCGCCCTCGAGCCTCTCCACGCTGTCGAGGACCTCGACGCTCTGCGTGTGCGGGTTGTACCTGACCTCGAACGGCCGGGACATCGTCGCCACCCAGCGCCGGAACTTCTCCTTCGCGTCCTCGAAACTGTTGGCCACGTAGTAGATCGGCTGGTACTCCTGGTCCTGTTGCACAATCGCGTTGTTCGTACAATGCAATTTGCCAGCCGGATGGGTGTTATGATATTGCAGGGTCGAGAGTTCATTGGGTATATATATCATGGTGTTTGAAATTGGTGAAAGGGATACCACGTTCAGAATCGAATATTTTATAGGACTTGGCAATAGATTCGTATATTCTTGAGTATGGTATTTTTATGTACTGTTTTCGGAATATATATATACATTTTTAAATGGGGTATTTTGAGTTGCGTGGCTTACAATTCTCACTTAATACGTAAATTTTGTATAGAAATCCATGAAGTTTTTTTTTTTGGTCCACATATAGAATCTTCTGGTATTTTTTAGTTTGCTTTTTCTATGTTTTATCTTTGCAGAATCGTAATGAAATCAGCGTAACTTCTGCACGGAGTAAGACTCGTTTGCTTACGTCATTCAAGCAACATATTCCAAAGAATTCTGTCAAATACTCTACTTCACCTGTTGAGAATTCAATACAATCCCACATTAAAAAAAAAAAAATTCGTACAGTAAAATATATCGCCGATTCCTGAAATAATCTACCATAATATTGGTTGGGTATAACGTAAGAAAACGAGTCTTATTCTATGTGAGGAAGTTACGCTGATTCCAGTAAGATTCTTTGAGCATTTCGCATGGAAAATTTGAACTAAAAAAGAATGTATGTGAATTCTATGAAAAATAATGATTGATTCCTTTATAAAACTCATGTAGATTCTTACATAAAATTTACTTGACTTTAGTATTGATCTGTATTTTAAAAACCGTTTGAATGAATAAGATCGAATCAGAATAGATCGAAATCAGTTAGATGCGATACGTGATATGCAATAAAATCTCTGTCCCAAAAAGATTCAGTTATACAACGGCATTATTAAATCAGATACAATCTCAGTTGTGATAAAATCGATAGCAATCGACGAAAATGGATATATTTTTAACTGATTCATACATGGATTCTAGCAGATAAAAATAAATAAAATTTTGGGTACCCTTCAATGATAAAAGCGATATTTAAAATGCTCTCACGCTCGAGATTCACACTCTTTGGTTGATTCACGACAAGGAAAAAAGGAATAGTCTAAAAACGTACACACATCACGGGCTAAAGTATAGAGAATGGTGAAATCCGATCAAACATATACTCATTTCTTCAAAATGTATTTTCCATAGTCAATGAAATATTTCATCGAATAAACAATACTTTTATTGATTCTATACAATTTTGATCTCAGTGTATATCTCAAGAATGATTATCTTTAAGATCATTATAAAAGTATCATCTATCATCCCGAGGTATCATGAAAATTCTATTCTCGTAGCCCGTATGCTATTCTTGTTAGTCATAAGGGTTTAATACATAATTTAATCGAAAAATCAGACCAAACATTATTATTATTTCCAATCCATTATATTCCATCTGTATTCACGCTCGATTGATAAAACACGACACTAGCTTAATAAAAAGAAACTGATAAACACAAAACCATCAACATCAACAATTACCTGATACGGCTGAACAGCCGTGGTCGAGGGCTCGAAGGGCCGGTGCTCGCACTTGTCGCTGAGGGCGTGGAGCAGCTCGCCGTAGGCCGAGAGCAGACCAGCACCGTATGCCTTGGTCTCGCTGCCCTCCTTGCACAGACCGAACTCAACGGTGAACCAGTAGATGGTCGAGAGCTTCTCGATTTCCTCGTCGCTCGCCCCAAGAGAGGCCAGACCGATCTCCTGGGAGAACTGGGCGAAGCTCGGGTCTGCCATCAGGGGCATGTGGCCGAGCAGCTCGTGGATAGCATCGCTGGTGGGGTAGACGAACGGAAAATTTTTACACCCTTACTACATGCAGTACAGAAAACGCGCACGGGACAAAGAACTACAGGAATTTTCACCCATATGAGTGTCTGGTAAGCTAAACTGGTAATACATTTATATAGCAAAGGTAAAAATTACCTAAAATTATGAACATGACTTTCACAAAAGGCTATGGTAATTTTTCCCCCGATAAATAACATCAGCTGATACCGGATGTTGGTAATGCAGAAGTACACTTGAATCAGCAAGCCGACTGTATTTACTAACCGATAAGGTATCAGCTGTGTTTCATCGGGGGAAAAATTACTGTAGTCTACTGCAGCAAACTACTAGTCCGTAAAAATAACCGTATATTTTATTGATGACTCATATGCGGAGGACACTCGCATAAATTCTTGCACCGTGCGACTTTAATGTTATCTGCGCGCTTCCCGACGCGATTCTCGCACGAAAAAGCCCATTACGAAACAGCTCGGCTCTAGTAAAGCATCATCCTCCAGCCTCCCGGATCATACGATCTCGCAAATCAACTTAAGCGACGCTCCAACTAAAATAAGCCGACCCTGCGTGAAGAACGATCTCTGTATACAACAATGAAGTTGGCCCACAAAATAGCACACGGATCGCGGACACGCCAACGCGGAGGAGCAAGTGTAGTGCACGCGATCAAAATTTTACCAAGTTATGCGCAACACCCACCTCTCACCCCCTCCCCCAAATGGAGAAGAACTAGTGTCCCAGACTCCGAAGCGAGAGCACAGTAGCGAAGCGGAGAGAAGTGAGTTATGAGCGCCATCGCGTCGTTAAAAGCCAATTAGAGTTCCATTACAAGCTTAGAGAGGCGCGGCTAACTTCGTTACTCTCGTTCTCTCCGCTCTCTATGGCTACGGGGGACGAGAGGACTCCGCGCCATCGTAGAGTTGGCGAGTGTACAGGTGCACCCATGCATACATCGATCGATAGCTGGGCTTGAATTTCGACGACGAGTATAGAAAAGTATGGACAATAGATGTATATACTCACGGCTCGGGCGTATGGTAGGGGCTGTTGATGTGCCGGATGTACTGGGTGCTCTGGAATATCCTGAAGGCCAGGCTCGAGAGGAAGTCACGGGCGGTGAGGAGTCCAGCGGCCGGGCGCAGCGTGAACCCGGTGTTCTTGCGAAGGAAGTCGCTGACCTCCTGGAGCTGGGGCACGCAGTTGGGCTCGAAGATCTTCTCCTCGATCAGTCGCTCAAAGACCCGCTGGTACTCCTTGCAGGCGTGCTTGGGCACTAGGTCGACCAGGGTATTGAAGACGCGCTTCCAGGTCTCGTTCTCCGTCTCGGTGTACGGGATGTTGGGTATGGGGTCGCCGTACTTGTAGGCGAAAGCTATCTCGGCGATGAGCTTCCGGCGCGCCCGGTACTCCTTGTCGGCGAACCCTGGGTGGGTCATGTCGAGGTCAGGCTCATACTTGGTCATCAGGTGGTTGCAGTTGTCAAGGTCGGAGGCGTGCCGGGGGAACCAGGGATCCTTGACGGTCACGGCGTTCGTGTTCTCGGCGAGGAGGGTCAGGCCACCGAGAGAGGAGCCCTGGCGCAGGTTGCGGATCAGGGAGGAGAGGTTCTGCCGGGTCATGTTCACCTTGACCAGTACGTCGAACTGACCCTCCTTCTTGGACGGGCGGGTCTCGACGTGGCCGACCTGGCCCTTGAAGTTCTCGATCGTCTTGAGGATGCGAGGGAGCGAGGTCATGCCATCGCGGAGCCGCAGGACGAGGGCAGCCGTCTGCACCGACTGATCCTCGGGGTTCTCGGCGATCGAGCGGGTGAGCACGAGCTCTTCCTCCGTCAGCCCGAAATCTTGAACAGGTTGTCGATCGGAGAATGAAAATCGGTTGGGAGTGTTTTGTGATGATGTGTTGGCGAGGATCGGGAAGCTGGGCACTTGTGGGTGGAATTTATGGGATTATTTCGGGACTCCCCATGGTTTTTGGAACTTTTGAAAGCTACTGTAGGTTCTGATGTAAATAATTTTGAATCTAGACAGTGACGTCCAATGACTTCCAAAGATTTCAAGTGACTTTCGATGATTTTAACGAGACTTCTTATTACGGTTGGCAAGCCCTTACATCACTTCAAATGACTTTATAAGATTCCAAAGGTATTGTTTACTGTTTCCGGGTATACACAATTCATTAGAATAAAATATGGATGTGTGCTATTTTGCTGGTTTGGAAAATAATGCCTGAGGAGAGTTATACTGTTTCTGAGTTCATATTCAAAAAGCCAGTGCAATGGAACAAGAAGCCTTGATAAGCTTAGCTCATTACGGATTTTGAAGAAATAAAATGCGTTTAATGTTAGAAAAGAATATATGGATCAAACGATCGACTCTAATAAAGTGTGAGACTCGCAGCTGTTTCTTTAATATTAGAGAGTGCTGATAGAAATCACTTATTGGGTCATTGGTGACGTCAGAAGAACGTCGTGTATATTTATATACATTTATACACCCTCGCTAAATTCTTCTTCCACGTCTCTGAGCGTCGATTCTTACAAGGAGTCCGACTGCAATTTCAAGTCCATTTCCGTGCATCAAAGGTAATGAGAGCTAATGGAGAAAGAAAAGTGGCGTCGGTAGCGGCACGAGACGAAAGTGCGGACGTGATCACAAAGCGTCCACGCCTATGTATACCTGTATAGGAATATAGAGGGGGGGACCTACTAACTGCGTTATATGCGTTTTAAGGTCGACCTTTAAAATCCGAGGGGCTGGCTCGGGTGGGTGCGGGCGTGGGAGTGTGGATAAACGTGGCTAGAGCACAAATTGCTCGTGGTGAAAGCGTGCGAGTCAAAAGTGCCGAGGACAAATTGAGCGTTACAGAAGGGAGGAAAAGTGAAAACTCGCGTTCGACTGGATGATCTCTGATTTGTGGTGGGTGAGAAAGTAAAGAGTATCCAATGCCACGGTGCGTTCGGTTTGTTCATTTTTTCATCGGAAGGATTTTCAAAAATATCCAGGAGGATCGTGCGTGTGTGATGCAACTATTTGAATTTAATACCTTTCATCCGATACTATTTTGAGCTAGGAGGGAAGAAAAATCGTTAGGCAGAAAAAATTTTATCGAAAAACCGATGGAGAGATAGATTTGTGAGTGTAAGAGTAAAAACACAACAGTAAGGGTTGATTGGATTTTAATACACGAAAACTGCCACTAACGCCTGCAGCTACCGTCCCGAGTACTCTTGTCGCAGAAACCATGACACCGAATTAGTAGTTACACTTGCGCTGAATTTTCTTTTCTTTTCTAATATTTTTTAAGAGGGAGTTCTCGAAACGTGACGAAAATGTTGCTAGGAAACACTTCAAAGACAAAAACTTTTTTATGAATAATTTTTACAAGACATGGAAAGAAAAACAATTTTCGACCTGAAAGGGTGACTCGAAAATTTTGTTGGCAGTTCTTTGATCTTCTCACTGGATATTTCTAATGAAATTTTACAAATGCCTGTACGTGTTTTGAAATGCAAGGGTATGTACAAACTTATTCAGTTGCTCTGCTTTACACTTACCATCGCCGCCCTTCTCTTCACCGTCCGAGGATGATGCTTCTGCTTTGGCTTCTAAAATTCAAACACACAACATTCATGCACGTGCTCACAACGTTTATCTAATAAGAGTATAAATAAAGTAAATTCTTCTTTTATTTAGAAAATAAAAATAAAATTTTTTTTGAAAATCTTGACTTGTGAGAATCTCTACTTGTGAAAAACACTACACTTACCACCTTCCTTGGCAGCGCATGCAAGAGTCTCCTGCTGTTCATCATCGCTGGAAGATGACGAGGATGAATTCTCGAAGGGCTGATCTACTTCATTGCAGATTTCCGGATCTGAGTCTAATTTTTACGAGACAACGAACACACAAAACATAAAAATACTTCATGCAACAACAACAACAATTAATTTCACAACAGTACCTGCACGACGTGTCATTCAGAGTTCAAACTTGGCACGTCGTTTCAACACAAATTTTGATTTTTTTTCCACATAAAAGTCAAAGGAACGAAATAAAACTCGAATGACATGCCACGACACAAAATTTGCAACGTACACAAAACTATTACATTCAACTTACCGTTCGTCCTTACGCGAGCCTCCTCCAGTACGCTCTGCTTGGTCTGCTTGACGACCTGCGTTTCGAAACGGGCGTCGTCCACGAGCGAACGACGTCTGGCTGGATATCCATTCTGAAAACATAAAAACGAAACATTATCATCAGTCATGCATAAAACCATTTTTTTCATCAATAGGCGGATATTTTAACACTATCTTGAAAATGTTTTTTTTTTTTCGAATTTGACTATTGTTCTGTTCAAAATGCAACGTAATTACAAATTCTCATTTTTGTTTGCCCGCATCACCTCAATGAGAATTGTCAAAGCGCTAAAATACATACAGATATTCCGAAAGACATTCATTTTTCAAGGCGTCGATGCGCACCGATAACTCACGGGGTTATTAAATAATCCAATGGCCGAGAATGCGATGTCAATTATCTTGGACCGCGAAAGCGTGAAAATCGTCGAAAGGACCCTCGGATCCAAAGTTGGATCTGCAGTGTGCATAGAACAATGCGTGGGGCGATCGCGCCTTCCCGTCGTCGCGACCATTAGGGCGGAGGAAGGAAGAGCAACGACGACGACGACACAAAGGCACTGGTGGCGCTTCCGTGCCGTAACGAGTTTTCCCCTTTCGTCCGTTTGTGCGTTATTTCGCGCAAAAACCGCAGAGTTAATCGAACGCGAGTCAAACCGGCAAAGGTCCGCATGCGCTGCTCTTGAGAGTTGGGAAATGGGTGTCACGCGCTGATCGCACGCCCGGGTGATTTTGTTCCGAATCGACCTACTTTGTCCGTACATCAGGGATGTAAGTAGCGTATGATGCAAGCTTTCCCCTATTTACGTGCAAATGGTGATGAGTGAATATTGTGCATGGTTGCCCATCCGATTTTTCATCATATCGATATCTCATAATAATCTGTAGAAAATATTTGAAATAAATATGCTTCTTCATCATCGTGTTCGCGTATTTCGGGGCGAGCATAGTCTACGATTGCCAGATCCCGCACGTATGAAGACTAAATTTCAGACACCGTAGAGGGCATGAAATTTTTCGAAAGAGGATCTTGTTGCTGCAATTTAATTCTATGAAAGAGATTCGAGTCATCGAGGCCCGGTATTGTGATGAAACGTACGATGAATAAATATGTCCTTTTCGATCCGTGTTTTTTGCGGGTAGCACTTGCGTGCTCGATTTTTTAAAATTTATTTTCACTCACCAGTTTGTTTTCATCATTAAATCATTTAAAACTTGACAAAATTATTTCATTCAAGTAGTACATAAAGCTGTTGTTGATTTCATCATAAAATTTTTGTCATTCAACATTCTTGTAGCATTTGTAAAAATGTTTTGTTCAAATATTGCTTCAATTTTCACGGACCTTGTACGAGCTTAAAATACGTCCCACGTAACAAAGAAACTCAGAATTATGAACGAATACGGGGGATGAATCCCAAGAACACAAGCGTTCTAAACGTGCAGGAAAACGTGCAGGGGATGAAAATCACCGCGTTGGGCGCACAGCAATCGAATTTCCCAAAATCACAGGAGAACGCGCTTTCCTCCGAAACCACGCGTACCTATGCGCACCACTCCTCTTTTCGGCCGATCTCGCCCGCGACAAGACCACCAGCGACGACTACGCACCTCGCGACTCCCCCCCCCCCCTGTCCCGCATCCGCGCCTACAATCGAGAGCGCGCACCGCAGTCCAAGGGCAGCAGCAGCGGCGTCGCCATCCTCCGGCGAGGGTCACGGCGAGTACCTGCCGATGCAGCAGACCGGCGCATTTTTCCGCGAGTCTCTCCCCTCCGCGCCGCTAGTGCGCGCGACACACGTACAACATACGCCCGCCGTGCGATCGAGCGAGCGGCAGCCTAAGTGGGCCAAGTACTCCTCGAGAGCGCCGCGCGCGCGAGCGTGCATTATTGCGGGCACCTGTTGGCGGATCGCCGAGCGATGAGTGGGCCGGTGCCGAGTCGGTGCAGGCTGTACGGTGAGCGCGGGCGAGATCACGCGAGCGAGGTGCGGTCTGTTCTCGGGGCGGCTTCGTCGGCGCACGACTCTATTCGCGGTAATCACGAAGCTTTCGTCGCGCCGATCTTTTTGGGGCAGTCGGAGCGCGTCTGTCTACCGGTTTCTGCAAAATTACGATCCAACGTGCTGGGTATACCTACAGGTGGTGAAGAAGCAAAAGAATGATCAAAATTGTCGGTCCACGAAGAAAGATGCGAGCACGAGGAAGTTCAGCTTTTTGAAAGTTCCCAACAAAGGCAAACGCATCATCGTCGCATGGTTTTCAGCGACAGTCGTATCGGCGGAGGGATAGTACGATGCGACGAAGGATTACGCGAGCGCCGCGACGGAGTACGACCTCTCCTAACGGACGGCGGTGATGCAAAGGCCGCAGTTCCGCGCCGATCGTCGAGAGAAGAAGGAAAACAAAACCAGGGACATCTCGCGCGGCATCATCGTAAATCGGCGAGCGTGTACCGCGGCGGGGGCGAGCCCCTGTAACGGTCAGGCGCGGCGCGCGCACGTGACGGAAGCGTCAAGGAGACGGACGCGCTTCTCTCTCGCTTTTTTTCCCCTAGTCCACTGGACGCTGGTGCTCTGCTGGGGGCGGGGGGGGGGGGGGGGGGGGGGGGGGGGGGGGGGGGGGGGGGGGGGGGGGCGGGATAGACGGGATGTTTACAAAGGCACAGGCGCGGGACACGCGCGCGCTCGCGGTAATTATGGAGAGTAAGTATAAAGTACGGCTGCTGCTGCCGGCAAGGACGCTCGATTTCTCAATAAGATAGGAGCCGCCGCGGCCTTAGGTGCAGCGCTACTCGCGACGTTGGCAGGATACTCTTGTCTGTAAGTATATCTCGGCGTTGGATACGACGGGACGGCGGAGGTGTGGTACTCGTCGCAGGGCGTTTTCGTTGGGCGTGCGAATTTTTCGTTCAGCCGAGGATCGTAGGAACGGGGTGCAAATAGTGTGCGCGCGAGGATCGCGTGCGACGACATTTTTGCCGTTGTTCTTCTCCGCAACGCGGACGGCGATTATTTACAGAGCCTTTACGTGATCGAGGATGGATGGTTTTTTAAAGTCATCC
>JAPYYV010009322.1:0-12009 GCA_030522625.1 Copidosoma aretas | reverse complement strand
GAGCGCGCGGTGGCTCAGTCGGCTAGGTCGTGGGTCGGCACGCGGGAGACCGCGGTTCGATTCCCGGCCTGTGCGACGCTACGAGCAAGCACCTCTGTGATTTTTCACATGTGCTTCAATTCCCCGCAGTGCTCCTCGTGAAGGGTTGGGCGACCTTCACGCAGCAAAATTGTCTAATTACCCCCTACCCCCCTCCCTGTAATGGGGAGGCCTCCCATCCTTCATCCCCTTCCCTTTCCCAACTGCTAAGTGCCCAGAGTAGTTGCCCTTACATAGGAGCCGGACGTATAGCAGTATAATATAAAAAAATATATATTTATGTATGTATATATAGGTATTGGTGAGCCTGGAGGGACGATAGTAAAAACATGGCTGCGGCTGCGAAGCAGACTATACTTCCGCGTTCTTTGCACGTTTTCGACTTGCTGTTACGATTTGGCAACGAATTTACGACCGAGCAGGAAGAAAAATAGTACTTATACATCACTCGGGGCGACAGTTGATCATCATTCCCGGCGGATTGTCCCGAAGGAATGATCGACTTTCGACTCTTGTAATGTAATGTACTATTTTTGATTGAATAAATGTTTTCTTATCAGCTCTGGATAAGTATCCCTCCTATGTACATAATATTGTATGAATAAACATAAAAATACCTCGTTATTTGAATTAATAAAGTAGTTTCAAGCAGTTTCATTATTAAAAGCATGTATTATTACACGATTAATTTACTATAAAAATAATAACGTGCAATTTCAGTGCATTTATCAGACAAATATTATCTTACGGCTAAAAATAATTTTTTGCACGTAATATCTTTAAAATAATACGGTCAATCAATCTAAAATTTATCGTGCGTATTTAATACGTTTATATTTATTTTTCTAAAAGCTTTTTGTTCCAAATAATGCTGATTTATACTATAAATTTACTTAATTAACAATAATGTATTTAAAGAATGGTATTTAACTTATTACTTCAAGGTATCGTTTGAAAGCGATCCGGAATCATCTTCTAATGAAATGTCTGATTTTGCTGTAAGAAAAGAAAAGGATTATGATGTTAATAATGTTCATCCTTATTCAATTGAAAGATGCTCAAACAATAATGACAATCAATCTATCAAAGAAAAAGGAGAAGAAGAAAAATAAAAAGGCGTAGTAGAAGAAAAAGAGAAAGAAGAACAAGATTTTATGTTAGAAATGTTAGAGTCAAGAGATAGAGAAATTGACGAAAAAAATAAGGAAATATGCTATCTGAAAAGTGAATTGGTAAAATTAAAATTGAAACTGCATTCAGAACCCTGCAAAAAACAAGACTGTGCTGATGAAAAAAAAGGATTAAGAAACATGTTTGAGTCGTTGAAAAAAGAACGTCAAAAGAATTCTGAAATAATTAATGATGGTGCCGTGCAAGGTAAAATATTAATATATTATTTTGTATTTATGTGATAAGTTATACATAACACTGAAAAAAAAAAGGTTAGGGTTATCTCGGCCGTGCCACCGCTCTCGCTTGACTGACCCAAGCAAGAACGCTAGTGATAGCTTGAAAGGGGCTACTTGGATCAGTGAAGCAAGATTGAGGGCACAGCCAAGTTAACCCTATCTTATTTTTTTCAGTGTAATAATATAGATTGAGTTGTTACTATATCTAAAAGTTGTATTATCAATATTCAGAAAATAATTTCCCACTTATTTTTATAACATACCAAATTTTTTCTAATATCTGTACGGAAAATTGTATACACATATCTGTTAAAATTGTAATAACTTTCACAAGACTATAAAAACAAATCATATTTGTAATAGCTTGCTACAAGTTTCCGAATTTCATTTAGTAATGTTCATAGTATACCGAATTTCTTTTTACTTATCAAAACAATATACAGATATTTATTGTCCAAGATTGGCGAATCTTTTATTTAGTTGATTTGTATAGAAATTCCTAAATGGACTGTCAAAAAATAAGCCCTGTTCGGTCAAAATCGGTCGAGGGAATCCTGAGACACAAATGATTACATGCACACATACACACACACACACACACACACACACACATGGAGATTTTTCAAAAATAGTGTACTTTGATTCTAAACTTTATACAACGTATTTATAGCATGTTATCTCGACATGTGATTTTTCGTCCATCACTAAGCTTCCTCCATGAGGAAACAATATCTTCAAAATCAATTTTTTCAAATCATGATAATTGTAAAAAAAAAATAATCGAAATTTTTTTTTCTAGAAGTAATCTGTACAAAAAAAAAACAAAAAAAAAAGTCCCGGAATTATTAAAATCAGACAAAGAAATCCTGAGATATGACTGATTATATATATTCCCTATTTACACGCGCGAACACATAGCTACTCAATTTTTATAATTGCATTTTAATACGTTTTTTTATAAAAGTTAATGATCTTTCAGAATTACTATTTCTAAATATCCTAAATTAACAATAAATAGCTTCAAAAACAACTTTTTTCTAAGAATCATTTTGGAAAAATCAATAAAAAAAAATTTTTTAAAGAAAACTAGAACTTTTTATTTCAGCGGTAATAGGAAGCCCAAAACGAAAAAAAAGCCCCGTTAGATCAAAATCGGTCGAGGGAAACCTGAGATACAACTAAGCACACTCACACACTCACACACAAACACACACACATACACACACACACACACACACACACACACACAGATGGATATTTTCGAAAAATAGTGTATTTTGACTCTGAACTTCATGAAACGTATTTATAACGTGTTATCTCGATATGTGATTTTTCGTCCATAACAAAGCCTTCTTAACGAGAAAGCAATACACTATTTTGGGAAAATATCCGTCTGTGTATGTGTGTGTGTGTGTGTGTGTGTGTGTGTGTGGGTGTGTGAGTGTGGGGGGCTTATTTGTTTTGCGATTGGACTTATTTGTTTTGTATTAGGATTCCCATCACCGCTGGAAAAAAAATGTCAGATTAATTGATTTGTATTTTTTTTATTCAAATTTTATCGATTTTGGAAACAAGATTATTATGAAAAAGTGAATTTTTTGTTATAAAACGTTGTTTTAATACATTTTGCGATATAAAAACTTACAGATCATGAAATTTGCTATAAAATAACGTTTTTAAATGAATAAAAATAGAATACTGACGAGGGTGTGTGTAGGTGTACGAGATTAAGGGTATAATCAATTATATCTCAGCATTCCCTTGACCCATTTTGACACAACAAGGGTTATTTTTTTGTATTTAGATACCTATTACAGCTTGGAAAAAAAATTTTTATTGATACTTTTTTTTTTGTTCTGATATAATAGATTTTTAAAAATCGATTTTTTTCAAACAGTTATTATTTTACTAAAAATCAATTTTTCTACCACTAAAGAGTAAAATATAAATTTTTTTCAATTTCTCGTTTTTTCTTTTTTTTTTCTTTTTTTCTTTTTTTTTTTTTCTTTATTGATTAGAGCAAAGAAGAATAAAAAACCATGTTTCCTATCTCGCTTAGTGTCAAGACATGAGGATGTTGTTTCTTGTATTTTTTGTGTAATTTGATTTTATACAAAAACTCGTGGGCTTAATGATATTAACTTACAGATTATAACTTATATTTATGTAAATTTACGAATAATAAAAGATAAAAGATAAGCCCTCTACGTATATGTTATTATACATATAACAATCCTAAAGAAGGTAAAAATATCAAATGTTACCATTACACTATTGCTTTCAAAAACGGTAACGGAATTTCATACAAAACATTTTATCATTAAATTCAGTAAAGGCTGTTTCCTCTGCTAAATATGCCAAAAATATGCATATGTAGATCTGTGTATTGCTGAATTATAAGTAGAATACAATTTACGTAATTATGAACAGTACGCATTAAGTACGTATCCATAGTATGTATATCTATAAAAAAAGAAAAACTTTACATATACACTAACATATGAATCTTTTGATAGATTTCAAAAATATAACGAGCATCTGTGAAAAGTGGCTTTCCAAAAGAAGCACAGCATGTACTTCTGATTTTTCTGAATGCAATGAAGAGCCGTATAAAACATATCCCTCATCTTCTCAGGTATATGCATATTCGTATTTACATGGGAGACAGCGAGAGAGTTTATGCGTGTCGACGAAAAAAAAGTTAAAAAATTAAGTATGATGCATAAAAAATTTTCCTATAATCATTAATATTATTAGGTATGATGTATATATGCTTCCCATTGCAAAACTCCACCTGGGAATTCCAATGGAAATTCCACATGGATTCCACGTGGAATTTTTACAAAAATGCTGTGTACACAGAAAGTATTAAAATAACAGATTTATTAATTTACTTATTGAAGTTACTAAATTTTTTACTGAAATTCCCAAAAAGTAAAAAAAAAAATGTTTAATACATTACTGAACAGTCATTACTGTTACGTTGGAGTAAATTAATTTTTTAAGATTTACGTTAAATTTTCATGAGCTGTATGCTGTAGTGGAAAAATTAAGTGAAAGTACCTCTTTATGAAATTTTGTATATAAATTTTGCATAGAAATTCCATGTTAATTCCATATGGAAATTCCACATGGAAATTTTGAATTTTGAGGTTTTGATTGACTTATATTTTAATAATTGTTTTTAGATAAGATATAATATTAAATAATATACAATCACAGATAATAAATTTAAAACCGATTTTTTTAATAGGTTTCAATATTATAAAATGTTTGTTAAGATTTGGTTATTGAAACAAATGAATAATACACGTTGATATTCCGTGTAGGATAAAAAGAAAAATTCCATGATTTACTAATATTTCTATTTCTTTCGTACAAACATTTGATAACGAAAACGACCAATTGTTTATTCCCCTTACTAAACGTTTGTGTGTTTATGGTATAGCTGACAAAATTTTCCAGTTCATTTTCAAATGTTGAACAGTTATAAAAAAGCGTACAACTTTTGTTTCTGATGTGAATAAAAATAATTTAAAACAGAATTCACTTGAAATTGCTGTGTGGCATTTTCACGTGGATTTCCACGTAAGACTTGCATAAAATATTTCGTAAAAAGGTTCTCGTCCTTAACGTTTCTGCAACTACACATTACAAAATATAACACAAAAAACTGTTCTAGTAATAAAAGAGAAAAATAGTGTTTTGACGTCGTCAAAATTTTACCAAATGGTCGTGTAACTCCAATAAGTGTGTTCGTAAATCAGTTTTTCTATTACTCAATAATTACTGTGTGAAAATAAGCCTTTTTGTAAAAATTAAACGTAAAATTTGCACATGAAATCCAGGCGGAATTCATCATTTTTATTCTACGTGGAATGTCTACCTGAAAATTTCATCTATGAAAATGACAAAACCTTTTTTATAAAACATTTTGTTATAGTAAAATATATTCTTGTGAACTGTTTTCAATATTTCCTGTATAATTAAATGTTAGTACTTATTCGTTAGTAAAAAGTAATGAACAAAATATAAAACTTTAAATCTATTCGAAATTTCTATATAAAATTGTATAAAGAGGTACACTTGTACTTCACTTTTCTGCGACATACAGCTCACGAAAATTTGACGTGAATCTCAAATAAATATACTCAAACGTAACATAAATTACTTGATGTATGCGCAGTTGCTTAGTGCGCATGTCTGTAGCAGACTCACAGCTCAGTGTCTACATGTATACATTTGGCAATAAATCACGCCTACGGCTAACAAAGTACTGACGCAGGTTAAGTTAAAAAATTTGTTCTTGCAGTAATAGTAACAGTGATGCAGATGAAAATTTCATTGATTGACACGCAAATGACCAATCTGCTCAAGTTTATATATATCTAGCGGCTCGGCAGAAACGTTTTAAGAGCACATGGTTGTAACTTTGTAAAACTGATTGTGAAACGATTAACCACCATATATTGTCTGACGTGATTTGAATTGTAAGAAATCGTAAGTTTGACGAAAGTGTAAAAGTGTGAAAAAGTGTAATAAAGGAAAGTAAGAGTTTATTTTATGTGTAGGGGTAGATCAGCTGTATAAACTGTCCATTTCATTACGTCTATTGATCATGAATTTGATAATTGCTTTTGTACTTATCAACGACACTATATGACTTTATGAATAAGTTATTCAAGTTAACCTGTGTTTTGATAGACTTTGTACTTCGTAAGTCGTAGACGTTATTAATTGCCAAATGTATATCTATATGATAGATGTATATCTGTAGATACTGAGCTGCAAGTCTGCTGCAAAAATGCGCAATAAGCAACTGCGCATGCACGTGACCGCCAAGTAAGGATGAAATCATGCTGCAAGACCAGTCCCTGATCAGATTATGCGTTACAACTCGTTAAATGCTCGGGTTGCATTGGCCTCCTTCAATTATATTTATAACATAAATATTTTTTCATTTGATTTAAGTAGTCTTCTCATCGCAGGTGTTGAGATTATATATCTGTCGCGTTTTTTATCTTATTAATTATGACAACTTTATATTCTGCGATAGGAAGTCAGGTTTCCCAATGGATATATTCCCCAAAAGACATTATTTCCAAAGGTCAATTTTCCAAAAGGACTTTTTTCTCAAAAATACTTTTTCCCAATATCATTTTTTTCCAGAAATTTATAACTACTTACAACACTTTTTTTATTGACATTATATTTGTTACAAAAACTATTGCACTTATTTATTCATACACAAAAATTGAATGATTCTTCCCTGTGACTAGCTGAAATCCATTCTGCCATCCTTCGATAATGTTGTTAGTACGTGAAGTGCCTTCCATAACTGCTCTTTTTGCCCGGTTAACTACCTTCAAAGCTTCAGCAGCTTCGCCATTAAGAGCGTCATTATGCTACGACACATCTGGCCCTTTATGCACAACCATGGTTCCCCCATCCCCAGTGGTTATCACTCGCGCTTAACATTATTCTTTATTCCAACATATTGGGAAAAATGTCTATTGAGAAACTTGGATTAGGAAACTTGTCCTACAATCTATATCTGCACATAATAGTTAAAGTTGATATAAAATCCTATGTACCCACACCGGTAATCAATTCTGGTATGAGTAGTCATCTCCAAAAAGTGCTTTCTTAATAACGTTAAAGATATCTGCCACTGGGTCTATATAAAATAAAAATGTTGGTTAATCTTTTGTAAGTAATTATACATAAAATAAATATAATGCAATTATACTCCACAGAATCTGTTTTAGTCATTGTTGATATTTTTAGCACTGTAAACCATTGTTATCTCTCGAAGATGATTCTCACTTTGAACTGGCTCATACATTAAAGAAGCTTAATAAACCTAAGGTGATTTGTTATTAAACGGCAAATTATATACACTGTAGTAAACTTAAGAATGTAGAGATGTAAGTAATAATGAGTAAGAGGCGTAAAATAAAATACTTTTCCTGGCAAGAAGTGTATTTAGTTGATACAGATTTTAAAAATTGTTATTTACATTGGTGACACACATGATAATTCATATTAACGTGGCAGCAGCACGGCAGTGCCAGTAACTTATTAATTTATTGAATAAACTCTGTAATTGATTCCTAGCAAGTGAAATTGTCACAGTAAGTACCAGATCACAAAAGCGGTATTTCGTACCCTTAATCCGGTCGCTGGGGGGGGGTCCTCGTGTCCCTTAGGCCCTCCAGTTGGTAACTTGACGTTTTTTTATGTACTTTTGTGCGTAGAATCCGAATTTTCGAATTACCAAGCCAAAAGTCTGTGGGTTTTTTGTTTATTGCTATTATATACACAAATTAACTGAAAGTTGCGTATAATGTTTAAAAAAAATTTTTTTTCTTGTTTTTTGGTTAATTTTAAGTAGACAAGGCCTCCTGTTATTTTTTCGAATAACCTTCGGTTTACTCGTTACAAATTTGCAAAGTTCAAAAAAATAGCGATTTTTCCAATTTTTCGAATTTCTTGCGGAAAAATGGTAGGTTTATCGAAAAAATTATAAGATACAACAAATAAAAAAATTACAAAATATTTTGAAAGAAAAATTTTTCTTTATTTTTTGACTTATATTAAACCTAAAAGGTATCTTGTAATTTTTTCCATAAACCTACCATTTTTCCGCAAGAAATTCGTAAAAATTGGAAAAAACGCTATTATTTTGAACTTTGCAAATTTGTAACGAGAAAACCGAGGGTTTTTCGAAAAAATTACAAGAGACTTTATCTACTTAAAATAGGCCAAAAAACAAGAAAATTTTTTTTTTTTAACATAATGCGGAACATTTAGCTGATTTGTTAAAATAATAGCAATAAACAAAAAATTCACAGGCTTTTGGCTTGATAACCTGAAAATTCGGATTAAAAAAACGTCAGGTTACTAACTGGAGGGCCTAAGGGACACGAGGACCCCCCCAGCGTCCAGATTATCTAGCATGTTTTAATCTGTGACTTCTAGTTCCGTAAATTTTGCATTTGAAGGTATCCTAAGGCGTATTTATTATTTAAATTGTATAAACTGAGCAGCAGAAATTATGTAAAAGAGTTACACAGTACTATGTAAGGGACGTGAACCTTTGTGCATGACTATACCACAACCGATCCAAGCCTGAAGGAGCCGTCTAATAATCTAATGCGTTGGAGTGGGTCCCCTTGTTAATGGACCCAATAAAAACCAATAAAATATTTTAATTTTTTATAAGATCTTAAGTTTTCTGATGAAAATCTTATTCAATCATACATAGAAATAAGTTATCAAATAGAAATCGACGCCCCGTACGAAAACAAACACACCACAGATGTATACGAAAACTATGACATTCACATGTTTTTTACGAAGGCAATCACAGCGCATGTGATGATACGAAAAGTATCACGGCTAACTATAATCCTACGAAAACAATCACGCATGAAGACGGTCATACGAAGAAAAACACAGCGCGTGCAGCAATACGAAAAGTATCACGGCTAACTGAGTATACGAATACAAACACGCATAAAGACCGTCATACGAAAAAAAACACAGCGCGTGCAGTAATATGAAAAGTATCACGGCTAACTGCAAGAAATAAATGGTATTACCTGCCTTGTAAGCCTATTTATTAGTTGTTTAATAGTTAGTTTAATAACAGTGAGTTATAAATTGTTCATACCTATCAAATTCATTTACAATAAAAATAATGAGCTTCCTCGTCATAATTATCCTTTTCTCCTTCAAAGCGCAAAAAGACATATCAGTTTTCGCTCAACTTTTCTAGTTAAGCATTTCTTAATTTAAATGTATCATAATTATTACCATAATAGTCTTTATAGTCTTGCTGTTAGCCGTGATACCATTATGCATGTTTTTATTCGTATAATCAATTACAGCCGTGATACTTTTCGTATTACCGCACGCGATGTGTTTTTTTTCGTATGGCGATCTGTATGCGTGTTTGTATTCTTATACTCAGTTAGTTGTGATATTTTTCGTATTACTGTATATAATGTGATTACTTTCGTGTGGAGTCTCCTGTTGGAATTCTTTTCGGTTAACTAAAGATGATGTTCCTTTTTTCCACCAGGCAAAATTAATTGTGATAGTCTTCGTACGGGGCGTCGAAATGTGTCATATTACGATAGTGCCTATGAAAAAATGATAGAGATGGGGCAAAAAGAATTTATCTTGAAAAACTTATAGAAAACAAAGTCTATAAAGTATATCCCATTTTATTACAACAAAGTGTACGTGTTGAAGTTATATAAGCCATATACAAAACTTTTATACAAAACTTTTATCCTTTTTATGATGTAAAACCGAGATATTTTAATTGTGTTTGATAAAATTATCCAAATAAATATTGTATGGGCTCGTATGATAATACTATATATACGTTTAAAAGACATATATTGACCTTTTATTTGATTTTATACGATAACCAGAATGCAAATTGGGACTGTAGGAATACAAAAAAAGTATCATTGTAATGTATTTGGCTGCTCGGTTAAAATGACTAACTGATTTGAAGTATTGTAAAATTACGAGTATCATATCAAATTACAAGAAACAAAACTTTCCCAAGTTATAAATAAGTATATACAAAGTATATTTAACTTTAAAATTCGAAAAAAACGGGCAAAAATAACCTCAAAATTAAAAAAAATATTATCTGCTATTCTATTTTAGTAAAAATTTGTTTATAATACGATTATACTTGATAAATCATGTAAGCCATTCCATATTGTTCTGTAAAAAATAACTAACAAGTGCCTGAGTTAAGAGCCTGAGTAAAAGCGTCCAACTTTAAAATTTAATTTCACATAAGCTGCACTGCCCATACTTCTGAAATTCAAATGATATAGAAAGAAATAGAAATATAATAAAAAACATTTTCAAATTCGCTTTTATTAACAAAAAAATCTGAAAATAATGATTTTTTCAACAACCACTTTGACACAAAAAAAAAAACACTGTTAATCATCGAAAAAGAGGGCAGTACCGCATATAAATACTGCTACTGCTACGACTATACTGTTATCTACCATTGATAATGCTACTGATACTGCCGCTGCCGATGCTGCTACCACTGCCATCCTGTATACATATTCATCTGTAAATGTACCTGAAGATCCAGCTGACTATCCACGTGGATTTCTAGCTAGATTTCTACGTAAAACCTGGATTTCCAGGTCTATTCAGGTAATTATCAGTGAATATTCAGATCGATTATAGTAGTTTTCCACGTTTAATAATTTATCTGGATGCACCTAAAAAAACACCAGGATATACCTGAAAACAGCTGGCTTTCTAGCTGCAAATCCAGGAGATAAGTGGAAATCTAGCTGGAAATACACGTCTACTTCCAATTGGATAATCAGGTAAACATTTTATATAGGACACTGCATACACTAAAATCGAAGTTCCGGTTACTAAGGCACCTCATTATATTATTCATTATTACTTTCTTTCAACAGAACCATTACTACCTACAAATATACGAATATTTCATTTTTAACAAAATATACTATTATTTTATCCAATTTTATCATATCTCTTAAGGAAGCAAAGGAAGAGGACATTAAAGTCGAAAAGCCGAAGTTTGTCATAACTCCTGAACATCTGACAAATGTCAATCAAAAAAATTTGAACGAGTTTTCAAAAAACATTATTGACTCACTATTCACCAGAGAAGAACTTGCAGAATGTAGCCCAACTGGAAAGTCTTGTAGTGCTAACGACAAAATATCAAGACCAGCTCTGGATTCTGCAAGATATAGTGCAGCTAAAGGTCAGTAATTTTCTCAGAAGAAAAGTCATGTCATTCGTAAATGTTTATATTCGAGTATTTATTTATTTTTTATTTTAGCGGAATAAGTAATGTAGTTCAGCTTAACCACTATTGAAAATTACCATATGGTAAAAGTATATACTCAAATTATGTTGTACAAAATACCCAAAAAGATTTCTAAAACGATGTGGTTTTCTAAAAGATGTTCAAATTGATAGTATCTATACATATTCCGCGTAAAGTGCAGGAGAGGGTAGAAAAAAACTACTGTTTCATAAACTTAAAATATAAATTTGTCATAATAAAAATAAGAGACAAACTAAACGAATTTCCTCTCATATTTTTGGCGGAAAGAGGCTGTAGGAAGTTTTTAAACATGTGTAGGATGGCTGTTGGGCATTAAAAAATTCAACCCAATAAAAATAACAGAGGAACTAAACGAATAATACCTTATTTTTTAGAGGAACTGTCAGGGAAAGTAGGGTATGTGGGAGTGGTAAGAAATTCAACCCAATAAAAATAACGGAAAAAATAAACGAATTTTTCCTTATGTATATAGGAGGGCTGTAGAGAGCATTGGGGTGCGGGTGTGAGGGTTATTATAGCTGACCACTAAAATCTCGGAATCTCTATAAGTATGTGCTTGTACATATACTTATATATAGTTGTTAGGATTTTGGATTTTGGCTTACCCCTCCCCCCTGACAACCCCCCTTAATACACGGGCAAATTCGTTAGATTTTTACGTGATTTTTACAATCGCTATTTGTT
>JAPYYV010009321.1:0-12009 GCA_030522625.1 Copidosoma aretas | reverse complement strand
GTGTAATTTTAAAAATTACACACACACATACGTCAAATTAAAAATAATAATGTTTATTTATTAATGTGACTGTAAGACCGATATAAATATTTGTCTTGGTTTATTTATATTTACTTATTAAGTCATCATATTGTTATCTGCCTGTCTCGCGGGTCACTTGGTTAGTAAGCTTAGCGTTGAGGTAACGTTGTTATTTTCCTGATAGATAATTCAATTATTATATTAATAACTGTCTGTTCCCCTATGTTACTGGGTTAAAAGACTTTAAATTTATGCTATATAGTTATTTGATCAATAATTTATTTCATTTTTTAATTATTAACTCGCTGTTCCCCATCTACTATGATAATAACGTTAAAATTTAAGTTATATTGTTATTCAATTAATTATATATTCAATTATTATATTATCAACTGGCTATTTCTTGGGTAACTGGTTTCAAAAGCTTAGGATTCAGGTGACAACGTTATATTTATATTCACTTATTAAATCATCATAGTAAAAACTGGCTGTCCCCTAGATCACTGGGCTTATAAGCTTTGGATCTATGTAATGTTGTCATTTTACTCATCAATTATTTGATCATCAAATCATAAACTGGCTTTCCCCCGGGTGACTAGTTTAAAAAGCTTGAAATTAAGGTTATATCGGTATTAGATCAATAATGTATTCAATTCATATATTGTTAACTGGCTGTCCCCCGGATTACTATGTTACAAGCTCAAAACTAAGGGTATAGAGTTATTCGATCGATAATTTATTTAATTATTACAATAGTAACCTGCTGTCCAACAGGTTTCTAGGTTAAAAAGCTTAAAATTTACGTTGTACACTTATTCGATGAAAAATTTATCTAATAAATATATAATTAACTTTACACCCCCTGGTTACTGGGTTAAAAGCTTGAAATTGAGGGTATATAGTTATTGGATCAATAATTTATTCAACCAATTTAATATTAACTAGCTGTCTTCCGTCTTACTTAATTAAATATCTTGGGATTAAGGTTATGTTGTTTTATGTATACTAATTTATTCAAGTATCATATCGTTAACTAGCTGTACCCTAAATTACAGAAGTAAAAAATGTGGTACTTAGGTAATTTAGTTATTTTATCGATAATTTAATAAATTACTACATTATATACTGGCTGTTTCTCGGCTCACAGAGTTTAAAATCTTAAAAATTAGGTTATTTATTAAACTATCAATTATTTATCTCATGATAATATCATTGACCATCTGTTGCCAAGGTTACTGGATTACAAAGCTTAAGACTAGAGATATGTTGTTATAATTATAATAACTTATATTATTATCACATCATAAATATGCTGTCCACGGTGTACTGTGTTAAAAAGCTTGGGATGGAGGTAATATTGTTATTTATATAATGAATTATTTATTCATCATATTATTAACTGACGCTTCCCTTGGTGACTTGTTTAATGAGCTTGGTAGTTGGGATATGTTGTTAATAAATCAATCATTTATTTAATTTTTTTCGTTACTAACTGTCTCTCGGCTTACTGAGTACAAAAGCTTGAAATTATGGTTGTATAGTTATTGGATTAACAGTTTATGTAATTATTATTTTCATAACTGTCTATCCATCGGGATACTGGTTTTAGCAGCTTGGCATTTAGGTTATGTTGTTATGTCTGTATTAAATTACTGAATCATCATATTATTAACCAGCGGTCTTCTGGGTAACTGGGTTAATGAGCTTCAGATAAAGTTTATATTGTTATTTTACTGATAATATATCTAATTCTTTAATTATAAACTTTCTGTCCCCTGGGAAACGAGGATAAAAAGCTTTAAATTTAGGTTTTATAGTTATTATATCAATAATTTATTTAATCAATACATTATCAACTAGCTGTCCCCTCGGTTAATGTATTCAAAAGTTTTAAATGTAGAGTATGCAGTTATTTGATTAATGAATTATTTAATTATTATATTATTAATCTGCCGTTCTCTGGGCTACTGAGTTAATAAGCGTGAAATTTACGTTGTACAGTTATTCGATCAAGAATTAATTTAAATATTATAGTATTAACTGGCCCCCCCGGATAACTGGGTTTAAAAGCTTCCAAATTAGTTATTTAGATGTAAAATTAAAAATTTATATAATCATTGTATTAATAACTGGCTGTCTCCCGGATTACTAAATTTAAAACCTTAGGATTATGGTTATGTTGTTATATCTATAATAATTTATTTAATCATCATAATGTAAACTGGCTGCCCCTTGAAAAACAGGGGTAAAAAGTGTAATATTAAGATTATATAGTTATTTTATCAATATTTTATTTTATTACTTCATTATATACAGTCAGTTTTCCAAATAACGGGGTTTAAAAGCTTTAAAATGAGGTAATATTTTAAACAAATTATAATTTATGTTATCATAAAAACATTAACTGGCTGTTCTTAAAATTACTGGATTAAAAGCTTAGGACTAAGGTGGTATTTTTGTAACGATGATAACTTATATGAGTATGATTTTATTAACTGGCTGTCCAACGGGTTACTGTGTGAAAAGCTTGGGATTTAGGTTTTAACGTTATTTTTATAATAACCTCTTTAATCATCATATCATGAACTGGCTCTTTACTGGGTTATTATGTTGAAAAGCTTGTATTTAGGATATATTGTTATTCAATTATTAATTTATTTAATTTTTTTCCTTACTAACTGTTTCTCGGATTACTAGGATAATGTGCTTGGGAATTCGGTTATGTTGATAATATATCTATTATTTATTTAATTATTATAATATAAACTGGCTGCTTCCTAAGCTATGGGAGTACAAAGCTTGGTATTTAGGTTATTGAGTTATTAAATTATTAATTACCTTAATTATTATATCATAACCTGCCTGTCTTTTACGTTACTATGTTTAAAAGCTTGGGACATAAAATATGTTGTTATATTCATGATGGCTTATTCAATTATCATATTAATATTTGGCTGTTTCTTAGTTTACTAGGTTAAAAAGCTTTTGATTCAGGTTATGGTGTTGTTTATCAATAATTAAATTGATTGTTATAGTATTTCCTTGCTGTTGCCAGGGTTATTTAGGTAAAATGCTTTGGAATCTGGTTGTCTTTTTATTCATTTAGTATTAAATTTATTTATTATATTTTTAAAGGTCTTGCCCTTGAATGACTAAATTTTAATTATTTGGGATTTGGGTAATCTTGATATTTTATCGATAATTTATTTAATTTTTATAATATTAACTGGCTATTTCCTGAGTTACTGAGTTAAAAAGCTTGATATTTAGATTATGTTGTTATTTAATCAATATTGTGTTTATTAATTACATTATTAACTGGCTGTCTCTCGGTTGGCAGGGTTAAAGAGCTTGAAAATTGGGTTGTGTTGTTACTACATCATTATTTATTTAATTAGTATATTATTAACTGGCCGTCCCTCAGGTTCCTGGGTTAAAAAGCTTGGGATCTAGGTCGAATTGTTATTTAATCAATAATTTATTCAAATACTATAATAATAACTGGGTGTCTTACGAGTTAATAGGTCTAAATGCTTGAGAATGAGGTTATGTTATCAATTATTTAATAATATTTTTAAATAATATATTATTAACTAGCTGTTTGCAGGCCACTGGGTTTCAATGCATAGTATTTCGGTTATTTAGTTATGTGATCAAAAATGTATATGATTATTATATCATTACCTGGCTGTCCCTCACGTTATTTTGTTACAAAGCTTAGGATTTAGAATATGTTGTTTTATTCATGATGATTGATTCAATCATTATATTATAAAAATGGCTGTCCCTTGGGTTACTGGGTTTTAAAAGCTTGAAATTAAAGTCATGCTTTTATTAAATCTGTTATTTATTATATTGTTGTATCATTTACTTGCAATCACCTGGGCTACTAAGTTGTATACTTTGAAATCAGGTTGTGTTATTATTTAATAAATAACTCTTTAAAACATCGTATTCGCAACTGGCTGGCCCTCGGTTTTACCAGGGTTAGTTTGCTTAGGATTTAGGTTCTGGTTTTATTTTATCAAGCAGTTAATTAAATATCAAATTATTAGCTGGCTGGCTCCCGGGTTACTGGGTTAAAATTCTTGGTTTAAAGGTTATGTTGTTATTTAATAAATAATTTACCTAAATAATTTATTACTATCTGGCTGTTGGTCGGGTTACTGAGTTAAGAAGCTTGGTATTGAGGTTATGATGTTATTAAAATAAAAATTTAATTATTTATTTAATTATTCATTTGCTGTCCTTCGGGATACAGAGTTGATAAGCTCGGGATTTAGGTAATGCTGTAATTTTATCCATATTTTTTATTAAATAATCATATTATTGACTGGTTGTCTCCTGGGTTCGCTAATGTAAAAAGCTTAGGAATTAGGTACTGTTTTTATTTGTCCAGTAATTTATTTAATGGTTATACTTCTAACTGGCTTGCTACTGTGTGACTAGGTTTGAATTGCTTCGAAATTGGGTTGTTTTATTATTCAATCAATAATATATTCAATTAATATATTATTAACTGGCGGTCTTCCAGGTTACCGGATGAAAAAGCTTTGTATATAGGTCAGGCTCTAATTTTATCAACAATAAGCCTAATCCTTTTATTATTAACTGACTGTCTCTAGGGTTACTGGGTTTAAAAGTTAAGGATTTAGGTGATTGTGTTATATTTATATCAACTTTTTTGATCATCATATCATTTACTGACTGTCTCCCGGATTACTAATTTATAAGGCTTGGTATTTGGGTAATGTTGTTATTTATTCGAAAATGTATTTAATGATTTAATTATTTACTGGCTGTCTCCTGACTGACTAGGTTGAAAGCTTTGGATTTTGATTATGTTATGATATTTATAATAACGTGTTGAATCATCATATTTTTAAATCGCTGCTCCTTTCAGCTACTGTGTCCTAGTTATGTTCTTATTCGTCCAATAATTTATTTAATAATTATATTACTGACAGTCTGTATCCCAGATTACTGAGTTCAAAAGCTTGGAATTTATGTCATGTGGTTATTTAATCATTATCTTATTTAATTCTTTTTCTAATATTATTTACTTGCTGTCCCTGCGTTACTAAGTTGAAAATCTTAGAAATTCGATTTTGTTCTTGTCAAATCGATAAATCATTTATTTAATATATTTTCACTTGGCTGGTCCCTGAATTACTATGTCTGACTTGCTTCGGATTTGGGTTGTATTGACATTTTATCAATAATTTATTTAATCATCATATTTTTACCTGGCTGTCTCCCGGTTTATTAGGTCTAAAAGCTTAGTATATAGCTTTTGTTGTAATTTATTTATTAATTTATTTAGTTATTACATTATTTACTGGCTGTCTCTCGGGATACTGGGTTGAAAATCTTTGAATTTACGTCATAATGTTATGTTTATAATAACTTATCGAAACATCACATTATTAAGTGGCTTTCCTCTGAGATACTGTGTTAAAAATCTTGGGATTTTGGTTATTCTGTTATTTGATAAACAGTTATATAATTTTTTTATCATTAACTGGCTGTCGCTCACGTTACTGGGTGAAAAAGCTTGGTATTCAGATTTTATTGTTATATTTATAACAACTTATTTATCATCATGTTATCAACTGGCCGTCCCTTGTGTTACTGGGTTCAAAAGCTTGGGATTTAGGTGATCTTTTTATTACTTAAATAATTTATTTTATTATTAGAATATTATTGAGCTGTACCTTGGACTATTAGGTTACAATGCCTGGAATTTTGGTTATAATATTATTTCATCAGTTTTTTATTTAATTATTATGCTGATAACTGGCTGTCCCCTGGGTTACTGGGTTTAAAAGCATTGAATTTAGATTACTGGGTTCTTGCGGTTTTGCCTATGTACCAGTTTTGATTTCGTGCTTTTAATCGGTGACCACTAACAAGAGTCATGGCACTGTGTTTTGTGAACTCTATACTTATTATATGCACTCTAAGGCTTTCGTCTCCTCCTTTCTTCTTGTCAAACTCCTCTGGTGATCTCAAAGGTGCGAAAATCAGACAGAATAACATAAAGAGAGAGAATAACACTGTATATTAGTCGCAACAGCAGAAGTTCGAAGTGTTGTATTCATAGATAAACAGAGCAGAAGCAGTTTGAATAACTATTAATAGTGTTTATCTATATCGCATTACCTTGCTTGATCATTTTACCAGTGAACTTACAATATATGGCGAATCTTAAATAGCTAAATTAAAATATAAAGAATTGTGTAAGCATAAATTTATGTTTTGATGTTATTGTAAAAAAAAGGAAGACAGCAAGAACAATTCGAAGTAAAGTGATGAGCGGTGAATGATTGCTTTCTAGATACTTAATCTTAGAAGCAGATACTGGAAAATCATCTCCCTTTCTTTGGTAGCCTTTCTAAACATTTCTATGATACAAAAAATCAACTAGTTTATAATTATATAACTAAAAAAACTACCTATTAATCTTTTTTTGCAACGTATAAGTATGTGCGCTTTGCTTCGTAATGAAATTGATCATGTAATAATGGATAAGATAACGGTAAGCTAAACAAGCATGCGTATTCCACATATGGATGCTCACGTCTTATGCACGCAAGTACGCATAAGTTAGGACTTGCTGACGGCTATCGAAGCAACGAACGAGGGCGCGAGGTAGCACACGCGGTATACCCATAGGTCTATACATATATATGTACGTGTGTGTGTATATATAGACGTAAGACCTGTGCTAGCTAAGTCGCTTACTCACCAGTGCTCTCTACTGTGGCACCAAGAAGCACGCGAAATTCAAAACAGCTATATGGGCAAAACCGCAAAAACTAAGTAACAAAAATCCCAAGCTATTTAACCCAGTAATCCGGGGGACAGGGAGTTAATAATATATCAGTTCCATAAATTATAGATTAAATGACTACAGAACCTAAATCACAGGCTATTATCCCAGTAGCTCGGGGGACAGCAAGTTTCATAATATAATAATTAAATAAATTATTGATTTAATAATAAAATAACCTAAATCCTAAGCTATTTAATCCAGTAACACGGGGGACAACAAGTGAATAATATGATAGTTCAATAAATTATTGATAAAATAACTACATTACCTAAATCTCAAGCTATTTAACCCAGTAACCCGGGGGACAGCGAGTTAATAATATAATAGTCAATTAAATTATTGATTAAATAACAACATTACCTAAATCCAAAAATATTCAACCTAGTAGCCCGGGGAACAGCGAGTAAATAATATATTAATCAAATGACTCATTGATTAAATAACAACATAACCTTTATCCCAAGCTATTTAACCCAGTAACCCGGCAGACTGCGAGTTATTAGTATAATAGATTAATAAATTATTGATTAAATAACTACATAATCGAAGTCCTAAGCTATTCAACCCAGTAAATCGGGGGACAGCGAGTTAATAATATAATAGTTAATAAAATTATTGTAGAATAACAAAATAACCTAAATCCTAAGCTATTTAACGTAGTGACCCGTGGGACAGCGAGTTATAAATATATAAATGGGATGTAGGAGATGTTGCTATTTATATATTATGTTTGAATAAAATACTATGAACTTGCTATCCCCCGGGTAACTGGGTTAAAAAACTTGTCATTCAGGTTATGTTCTTATAAAATCAATAATTTATTCACTTATTACGTTATCAACTCGCTTTTTTCCAGGTTACTGGGTTAAATAGCTTGGGATTCAGGTTATGTAGTTATTTAATCTATTATTTATTCATTAAACTATTATATTATTAACTTGCTGTCCCACGGGTTACTGGGTTAAATTACTTGGGATTTAGGTAACGTTATTATTTAATCAATGATTCATTGACATATTATATTATTTACTCGCTGTTCCCCGAGTCACTGGGTTAAATAGCTTGTGATTTAGGTTTTGTAGTTATTTAATCAATAATGTATTAAACCATTATATTATTTAGTTGCTTTCCCTCGGGTTACTGGGTTAAGTAGCTTGGGATTTAGTTTGTATATTTATTTTATTATTAATTTATTGACTTATTATATTATGAACTCGCTGTCCCCCAGGTTACTGGGTTAAATAGCTTGGGATTTTGGTTACTGACTTTTTGCGGTTCTGCCCATATAGCCGTTTTGAACTTCGCGCGCTTCTGGGTGCCGCAGCCAAGAGCACTAGTGCGGATGTTTCTGAGGCAGGACTCCGAGTCGAAGTGGCCAGCAGCAATCAGGGATACGCACTCGCGGGAAAACTGCATGACAGTACGACACCAGGGATCTGGATAGCCGAGCTAGGGGGACGCGACAAGGCCAGTCTGTAGCTGTGAGAGAACGCAACGGGCAGCAATTTGATCTACGGAAGAGGTGCTACCAGGCGGAGGGGAATCGTGCGCACTGAGGTTCTCCAGCGGCGGACAAAATCAGGCCAGACTGGGAGAGCAAAAGAGGGATGGAGGTATACAAGGTAAATAGAGTACTGGAAAAAACCCGGGTGTCGATGGGAAAATAATCCTGCGGGATCGTTGGTAAGGCGTGAGCTTCTAGTGCTCCGAGTATGAGTGTGTGAGGAGGGGAAACGAGACCGAACGGGTAACGGCCGGGCGCGGCATGTTTCGGTGGCCATCTTGTGTGCGTCGCACACGAGTTTTTTTTCTGTTTGACGCTGGGTTTCGACATTCCCGCACAAGCATGTAAGCAGCGCCAATAGGCCAGGTCATACGGTGAGCAAATCGACGTATACTACTGGGTCATGCGGTCGAGGGAAATCACAATCGTAGACTTCTTACGAGCTCGTACATATGTATATTGAATGATTGAGAAATAGGTGTATAAGTGAGAGGTATAGGAGAAACCGAGAAGGCGAGGTCCCTCGGAGAGCCGAGGAGCAACAGCCGTGCGAGACGTGCCGGCCAATCGATACGTGTACTGGCCGACACATATTATAGGCATACATATATGTGTATATATATATATATATATATATATATATTCGGGCATGGCCCAGGCCCTCGAACGCTAATTCTGTCATGAGTATAAAATTAAATTGTAAAGTAATAAAAATGTGTGAAGTCGGCCAATAAACGGTGCTAGGCATCAATTAAAATTAACACGAGTTAGTTCGAATTGTATTTGTAGCGTAGCACTTTTTTAACCCTTTCTAGATTTCCTTATAGGATAACCTGGTTTTCCCGAGCCGGGTAACTACAGCAGACCGTCCAGAAAAGAAAAGTTCAGTAGGATCAGGTAAGGTTGGGTAGTAAGTTCAAGTTCATGACAGGGTGTCGGGACGGCCGTTCCTAGGCTGACACACTCTTCGTAACAGTGGCATGCTTTTCAACCAAGTAGCCCGAGAAACAGCCATTTATTAATATGATGATTAAATGAGCTATTCAATATAATAACATATTCTAAATTCCAAGCTTTTAAACACAGTTAGGTATAAGACAGACAGGTAATGATATATTAATTAGGTTAATTCTTAATTAAATAACTAGATAATCTAAATACCAAGCTTCTTGACACAGTTACCTGTTGCCCTGCCAGTTTGTAAAATGATAGTTACACAAGTTATTATAATTATTACACAATAACCTTAGTCCTAATGTTTTTAGTCGACTGACCTTGGAAACAGCCATTTAATAGAATTATGATAAAATAAATTTTTGATTGTTTAAGACACAATCTTATGTTAAAGCTTTTAAACCCTGTAAACTGAGAAACAGCCAGAATATATTGTAGTAACTAAATAACTAAATAACCTAAATATAACGCGTTTCACCCCTGTAATTCAGATATTGATTGAATAACAACATATCCTAAATACCAAGCTTTTTACCATAGTAACCCGGAGAAAAGCCAGTTTATAATGTAATGATTAAACAAATTATCATAAAAATAAGAGTATAACCTGAATCCCAAGCTTTTTAACACAGTAACCCGTTGGACAGCCAGTTTATAACATATTAATTACATAAATCATTGTCATAATAACTACATAATCTTAGTCCTAAGATTTTTGACCCAGTAACCTGAAAGACAGCCAGATGAGCAATTAATGTATCAATAAATTATTGATAAAATAATAACATTACCTAAATCCTAAAGAAAATAAATTCAGTAATTCGGCGGCCAGATACTTAAAAGTACAATAAATGAAGGAATTATTGATTGAATCAAAACAAAACGTAATTCCTAAGCTTTTCAACTAAGTAACCCGGAGGACCGCATGTTAATAATATAACAATAAAATACATTATTGATAAAATAACAACTTGACCTGAATCCCAAACTTTTTAAACCGGCACCCAAGTAACAGCCATTAGTTAATATGATGATTAAATAAGTTATCATAAGTATAACTACAAGTTCTGTATTCAAAGCTTATTAACGTAGTACGGTAAAAGGCAGCCAGTTTATAAACTGATGATTGGATAAGTTATTATGAATATAACGACATAGCCTAAATCCCAAGCTTATTAACTAAGTAGCCCATTGGACAGCCAGTTATGTTATGATAATTATATAAGTTATTATAATTATAACTACATAACCTTAGTCCTAAGCTTTGCGACCTACTAATCCACGATACAGCCAGATCAGTATATATTAATTAAATAAATTATTAATAAAATATCAACATTAGCCGAATCCCAAACAATCTTCACTTCGTAATGCAGGGGCCAGACATTAAAAATATGATAAATAAATAATCTATTTGTGAAATAAAAACATAACCTGATTCCTCAGCTTTTTAACAAAGTAACCCGTAGGACAGCATGCAAATAATGTAACAATTAAATAAATTATTGATTAAATAACACCATGACCTACATTCCAAGCTTTGTAACCCAGTACTCCGAGAAACAGCCATTTATTAAATGATGATTGAATAAGCTATCATAAATATAACAACTTATTCTAAATTCCAAGCTTTCAGACACAGTAACGTATTAAGCAGACAGGTTATACTATATTAAATAAGTTAATCATTCAATAAATAATAGAACAATGTAAATATCAAGCTTTTAGCACAGTAACTTGTTGGACAGCCAGTTTAAAAAATATTAATCATACAAGTTATTGTAACTATATTAAAACAACCTTAGTCCTAAGGTTTTTAATCCGGTAACCTTGGGGACAGCGATTTAATGATATCATGATGAAATACATGATTGATTGTTTCAACCATAACCTACTTTTAAAGCTTTTAAATTCTGTAAACTGAGAAACAGACAGTATGTAATGTAGTAATTAAATAAATTAATGATTAAATAACCAAATTACCTAAATATTACGCTTTTTACCCCTGTAAGTCAGAAATTAATTTAATAACAACATATTTTGAATACCAAGCTTTTCAACATGGTAGCCAGCACATAAGAGCCAGTTAATCATACCGTTGATAAAAAAATTAATTATACAGCCAACAAAAATTTGAAAAAATTTAGAAACAGGAACGCAAATATACATTTTCGTTGGTTTTTGGTTCGCTGAATCCGAATCCGGCGTAAGAATTGCTCCATAACGTCAGGTTTTCTAGATATCCTAACCTAAATGTGCAAAAAACACTGTTTTTAGACATATTTAAGGTTATGTGATATCACGAAGTAATTTTTTTTTCAAAAACCAGTAGCATTTCTTCAAAGTATGATCCTTTAACTTCAAAATCAACTTAAAATCATCGAGATTTATCTTGTTTTAACCGAGATATGACAATTTTAAATTTGTTCCTCGCCGATTCACAAAAATCCAAGTAAAATCCAGAGTATAAGCTACTTCTAGGAGCAGATTTTCCTTAAAAATATTACATTAACTACAGTTTCTGTATAAGCGTTTAAGAGGTAGGTAATGCGAATGAGTTTTATGTTTATAAAAATCAAAAATGGCGCTCTTAATGTGGCGGACGAAAAGAACTACGTTTAAACATTAAGGATTCGAGTTTCCAATAGGTTTGTCTGAATTTGTGATATGTTGCACTTATAATCATCTTGTTCAA
>JAPYYV010009320.1:0-19118 GCA_030522625.1 Copidosoma aretas | reverse complement strand
GTGCTAAAGTCTCGTTTCTGCCTACATTGGCCGCAGGTAAGGTAAGTCGGCAACCAATGTAGGACCTACCTAAAACCCAGCTAAGCTTTCCGATCGGGTTGCTATGTTTTTAAAAGATGATTCTTTGTTTCTTTCTCTTTGTAAGCATAGCTTTTCCCGGCAGTCCCAAGACTGCTTCGTTATTTTTTTCATTTCAGATTCATAGAAAAAAAAATTCTGTGTTCCGTATTTTGTAGAGCCTCCTGCGAGGACAACAGTTTAATTATTTTATTGTGTGATTCATACTTTAATTTTTCTTGTCTAATTATCTTATTTTATATTTAAATGATTTCTTCTCATCATATTTCTGACAAAGGGGGAGGGTCAATAAGTCCGATTTTCGATCCAAATTGGATTTAAATAAAAAAATTTGATAAAAAATTCCTGTAGTATCTACTGAAAACTAATATCGATTTCACCCTATACGGACCATGCCCAACCCCTCCTGGTCGCTTAAACTGTATATTTATGTGTATTTTTATGTTTTTGGGATCACTGCGACCGAATAATAATAATTGGACGCCTTCTAGGGAGGATTAGGGAGTGCTACCTGTAAAATGGTTGATTGAAATGGTTTTTGATGGTCATATTCGGTCTTAGCGATCCCATAAACATATAAATATACATACATATTGATTTTATACGAAAATTAAAAACTCGATTTTATCCAGGAGTTGTTCAGGTGGTAGTAGCGGGAAAAAAAGCAATTTAAATAATTTCTATTAGTCATATTCATTTCCATCGACCCGAAAAACATAGATATACACATAAATATTCGGTTTCATCGTCAAAAAAACCATAGAAATACACATACATCATGGAAATGCTCTTACAAAGTGATGATTTTTCATTTGGTTTAGGGAAGCCACAAGGGGTTAAGGATGGTCTGTAAGGGGTAGAGTCGACTTTGTTTATAAGTAGATACTAGAGTGATTTTCTATCAAATTTTTTTACCCAAATTCAATTTGAGTTGTAAACGGGCCTTATCGACCTTTCTACATTACCTATATTTTTGTAAAAACATTTTAGCGTACAGCAGCAGTATCTCAACGGTATTAAAGACATTTTCTAGGCGTTACATTTGTGCAAGGACGTCTTATACATCCGAATTAAATTGAATGAATGATAATTTTGTTTGTTTGTGGAAGTTGCAAGTAAACTTTAATTTTTAAGTTTCAATTACTTGTGAACCAAACCACTTTTATTCATCTAGAAATTTTTCATTTAAATTTTTATTTCTGTAATATTACTATCTAATTTCCATACTTTTAAAATTCTATGGTTTTATAATTAATATGCCTCGAAAATATAAAAGAGTAAATAGTCTGGAGAAAGGTAAAAAGACAGAAATAAATTAATAGGAGAAGGGAACTCCGCAGATGCTACTTTACAGTAAAGTTTTATTTTTTGATACAGTAATAGGGGATGCAGAGATTTAGAACAAAATGAGGTTTTTGGGAGCGTAGGGTATGGGTGAGCATGTCATATAATTATTCGTATTCATTCATTAAACTAATCAAGTTCTTGGATTGCAAGAAAACAATCCAGCTCGCCGTATTAAAACTTTAAAGATGGTGTGGAAATTTTCTATAAAAGAAATCTTCTTTTTATTGGATTTTTTTTCAATAATTATATAATAACTAACTTACTATCTCCTTTTTTTGTCGAAACTGTGAATTGGGATGGGAATTAAGCATATAAACAACTTAAAAGTAATTTATTGATAACACAGTCACATAAAAAGAATTGGCTTTTGAGCCCAGAGCACAGACCATGTCTTTTGTACATTTTTTGAGTTCCTTAATCTGAATTTAAGGTTGATTTAAATTCAACACGTCAAAGTTTGACAAAGACTCAAAAAAAAATTAATTAATTAATTATAGGATTGAAAAAAAAATTTTGGCCTGGCAGTCTGAGAATGTTAACTGTGTGTTTTTAGAGTCACTAAATCCGAATCTAAGGTCACTTAGACCTTGACGTAATACAGTTATATTTATCTAGCATTCGCATTCAGCGACCAAAAAAATGTATAATATACATGGTCTGACCTCTGGATCCAAAAGTCACCGTTGTTTGTGTGGCTGCATAATGTTTCCGTTTATAGTCCCCTATTTCTTGAATTAACTTAACTTATAACCCATTAATACGAATAATGTTTTGTTTTATGCATTTATTGCTAAAAAACACATCTGTTTTTAGATGTATTTGGATCTGTGTAAGAAGAGGGGAAGGGGGCTACAGTGGAGATATATATTGCTTTAGCTGCTTTACAAAGAATACGGCTTTCTTTTGTAAGGATTAGGAAATGTGGAAGGGCTTGGAGAAGCTGTTGCGGGTAACTTAGTCATCTGTTTAAGGTGTCTAATCACCCCTATATAGCACATATTTTAAATATTTTATCATAAATGTTTATTGAAAGTTATGAGAAGTGTCACTTAACCTGAAAACGTAGCTAGAGCTGAATGTCATGCAACGTTTTTAATAAAATTTTGTTACCAAATTTTTCAGATACTATAGCAAGTTCAATAAATTACATTAATCTTTTTCAATTCATGTTCGATTTTTAATTTTTTGGGTTGATTCTCTTCCTTGAAAAAATTAATTAGGATAAAAGTCTTCCTACTCTTTCTGAAATTCTTTTTCATTTTCGTAAGTTCATTTTTTTTGGTTGCCCTTGTCATGATCCCTATCGTCTCCCCATTCTTTATTTTTCATATCCTACTCTAACTTTTTTGTCTAATTGTGTCGGATTTTTAAAAATTATACCCCTTAATTATTCCATCAATAATACGTATGGCGAGATACTCTTGTCTATTATTATAACGGGCAAAACATAATTTTCTGCCATTCTTCTTATGTGTATTTTTATGACAAACCTTTCCGCCTCCGTTTTGCATTTAAACCCAACATCATCTAGCAAGTCCAGCGTACCAGTGTACCCCCGCAGAAAACTCATTGGGAGATCATTAAGGAGCAGGCCCAAGTGTATACCCGAATCATATACCGCAAAAAAATTTGCGCATATAGTCCTTATATTCTATTACAGTGTGATCGAGAGGTAACTCACTACACCAGTCGGTGGGGAAGAGTCCTGGGAATCTGGTGGTCTCTACATTATGACGCTATTTAATTATTATTTTAAACTCCCGATGCACTTTATCCCTCTCCAAAAACTCTCTCAATGCATGTGTCTTGGACGTTATATCTTTAACTTCACTTTTTTTTTTATTTTGTCTACTTCATTTTGGAGAGTGTGACCAAAACATCTAACATTTGGTACATTTAACAGATCCTCGGCAAGACGCACGTTATCGCCATTATCCGTTGTAATGCTGGTGATATTCACCTTGGGGACTCCCCAATCCTTTATAATGTCTAAAAACCACTCTTTTATATTGAGTTCCGTGTGATCTTCATAAAAAGCCCTTTAGTTGAGGGCTCTAAATTGCAAGTTCCACTTTAAGCCAATAAAGTGAGCTGCAAGGTCTACGTAGGCCTCTCCAGCATCAGACGTCCACATATCAGATCCTAAAGCTATGTACGACGCTTCTTTCACTGCTGATTGTATACGTTCTTTAATGCTCTCGTATAAACGTGGATTATAATTATCTGTGAGTGCCTTTCGTCCCATCAAGTTGTATCCAGGCCTCGCAAAATTTATCATGACTTTAAACTCTTCATTTGTAACTATATTATATGGTAGTCCAGCTTAGCAATAAAATAGGCTACACCCATGTGAGTTCTTAGAGTCGTGCGTTTATCAGGGGCGGCAAATGGACGCAAGCTTGGATGAACGAATGGTCCAAGTGACACATTAAAAAAAAGAACTTAATAATACCTGGACAAGAAATTCACGCACACAGCCTTATGATTAAAAAGCCAAGGTAACAGAGTGATATATATATATACTAAATGGCCAAAATTGGTCGCAACGTTAAAAATTCATGTTGGGCTTTAATTTCTTGTTGAGACATAAGCATTTGAAAATCGAGTGGCAGAAAGTAAAATTCAAAATGGCGGATCCAAGATGGCGGTCAAATGTTTAAAAATCAACGGATTTCAATTTTAAAAAATACTACCAAATACTACTCAAAATTCTAAGAAAGAAATGACTCTTGCTATTTTATGAATAAAATTGATGTTTTAGAGAAAAAGATTCATGAATTTTTTAAATTCTTCTAGCTTGATACCATCACATATTTAGGTGTGATACGGACAGAGACAGCTCTATTGAGAAATTTCGTGGAATACGATGGTGAACGAGGTTGCTAGTTGCGAATCCAATGTCATGTGTTAAAAATTCAAAATGGCGGATCCAATATGGCAGCCAAATAATTAAAAATAAGCGGATTTCAATTTAAAAAATACTACTGTATACAACTCAAAATTCTAAGAACGACATGTCTCTAGCTCTTTCTTAAATAATATTTTCGAATTCAAGAAAAAAATTCTTGAACTTTCCAAATTCTGACTTTGTAAAATTTGACGGCCATCTTGGATCCGCTATTTTAAATGTTTGGGCACATGACATTGGATTCTAACTAGCGACTTCGATCAACAACGTATTCTACGAACATTCCCAATAGAGCTATCTCTGTCTGTATTACACCCAAATATGTGATGGTATTAAGCTAGAAGAATTTGAAAAATTCATGAATTTTTTTGTCGAAAACGTCAATTTTATTCAAAACATAACAAGAGACCTTTATTTCTTAGAATTTTGAGTAGTATACGGTAGTATTTTTTTAAATTACAATCCGTTGATTTTTATACATTTGACCGTCATCTTGGATCCGCCATTTTAAATTTTACTTTCTGCCACTTAAATTTCAAAAGCTTATATCTCAACGAAAAATGTAAGCCCAAAATGAATTTTATACGTAGCGACCAATTTTGGCCATTTAGGTGGCCCCTGTTGACGCGTTTTGTCCCATATATATAGGTATGTGACGTTATGTTAGAATTACTCACGGGGCAGCTGGGCTTAGCAAGGGTGTTGGACATGGTGATAATGCAATAGGAGAATGAGAGTTGGGATAGGGATCAATTTGGGATGCTGATGGAGACGCAGGAGAAAAAAAACATCAATTTTCCTTCTGGAATCCTTGATTTCTTCTTCTTCTCGACGTTTCTCCACCTCTTGATCTCGTCTGATAGTGAGAGACACACTGTGGTGTTTTGCTTCTATGTGAGTTTTCAAATTCGTTGGGCCACCTCCTGTTTTTATTATACTGCTGCTGTGGTTGCACTGTTCTGAGTCTTTGCTCTCCTTAGTAAAATGAGCCCAAAATAAGCTTTCATATTTTTTTTTCTCACTTATCTTAAAAACAGACACGAATTTACCTACAAAGAAATAATAATAATACTAATTATTTATTTAGGCCCTAAATATACGCATGCTACTCGTTGCATACGCAACACATAGTAAGTATTTTTTTTAAAGCGTTTAGAACTCAATCTGCACTGGCATTGCAATTAACGGCATTTCAACTCCTTCATAGGCTTTATCCGACTGTTTGTTTGATAATATATGATACAAACACTTCTTTGCATACACGCAAGTCGGAGTAGGCTCCATACGTACCATTTCGTGCTAACTCTCGTAAACGTCTGACGTAGATCGAGTTTTGTGCGGTTGCCAAGCCGCACTTTTTTTACATTTGCCTTTCTCTCTTGCACTTATAGTGATTTTGAAAGAGTGTAGGCTCAGTCTTTAGTGTGCAGCGTTAGGATATAGTTCCTTCCAGGTTTAAGAATCTCTAGATCTAACCTTGCTGACGTGGAAAAAGTATATTTCATCAGCCCTAGCAACATATACCGTAGAACAGAACTACTCAGAATTTTCGTCTGTAAAGAGACCTTTGCCAAGCAGGAAAATTTAAATGTACTGAAAATAAATAACTTGATTTAAAGCTGTTTCACCCAATAGCCTGTACTCCGAAAGAATAAAACCAAAAAAAATTACAACTTAATAATCCAGGAGACAACAATTAATTGAATTCAAAAGTATTTATTGTTAAAAATAATTATTACAAAATTTTGGGGACAAGTAATATATAATCGGTAAACTCAAACACTTGATTTTTAACACTATTTATTTATTTTTTTTCTCGTTCGGCAACATTCGACATTTGCGATTTTATTAGAAAGAAAATTTATTTAACTACCTGATTTCAGTTTTTTTAGCATGTTGCCCAACTTTGAGCCAAAAAAAGCTGCAATTTTCGGTACATAATTTAAAATGCCCCACAAGATCCATGTACAAATTTCGATTTTCAAATGATTTTTTTTTTCGATTTTGATCGGCAATATGCACCAAAATTTTAACTGTAGATACGTTAAGATTTATTTTACCATAAACTGCAACCTGGGTGCAATGGCTCGACTTTATATTCAAGTATTGCGATGACTTCATTGCATATACTATTGATTCAAATCTTTTTTAGGATTTTAATGATATAATATGCTATCTAGATAGGTATATTATTGTATTGCACACTCATGAGTTGTCTTTAATCCTTGAATTTATTTATAAAATGATCGACCTATCTTATTATGTTTTCTTCTATCATCGTACAGAACGATAAAAAGTCTTGAAAATAATCGGTGAGAAACCAGTGAAAACCAAAACCGATAATAACCGGAACAATCTGTCAAACACCAAAAAACGATAAACCGGTTAGTAATTTTAAAAAACCGATTAAAAGGTGATGACGAAAAACCGATTGTATACCAAAAACCGGTTAATCGGAATAACTCTACTCTGCCCATACTGTTCTCTTTGCCTTAGTGTTCTTATCGTTTTTATTAGTAACTTAATAGACATACAAGTATGCATTCATATCAGTACTTCTATCAAGACAATTAAAGATGATCTAGTCAATATATTAACCATTAATTTTTTTTTGGCAGTGTTTGAACTGTATGCAGTGATCACTTAATTTGTGACACTAATATTTTATGTACTAATATTATTTAAAATACATGTATAGAAAGTTTTTGGTCAACGTATATCTGCTTGCTTTTTTAAAAAATATATAATCCTACAAACTGCTAAAATTACCTTTTCCCCACCATACTCAAAATGATGGGTGACTTAGGAAAAATTTTGGATGTACTTTGCTAAGACGAAAATTATAAGCCCTGTTAAAATAAATTTTAGTGCTCCGAGACGGTGTGACCCCCCAAACCATCTTTATACATTTTTATACCTCAAAAGTGGTTATATGTAGATTTTGGCATATGTTTTTGTTTTTTTTTGTCTTACAAATACAAGTAAATACAAAAAAACAATTATTTAAAAAAAAATATTAATAGATCAGTCGCGAGATATTTGGATAATTATCTTCTCATTCGTTTTACGAGCGCTATTTTGTAGCAAGCATAGTTTTTTTACCCTGCTGCCTTTTTCAACGCAGGAAACTGATTTATTAATGATACGATAAGGGGAAAAAGTGATTAAACTGATTAAAATAATAAACACACTGACGCGACACAAAAACTAGCTAGAACAAAAAAGGATACTGTAAGAGTGACGAATTCTCGTTGTTGCTCTCGATGTGTATGTAGTTAAAAGGGTGTTTGCTGTATTCACAGCTGATCAGTGGAGAGCCAAGGTTGAATTGCTTCTACTTCACTTATCGATAACAGTTTGGAATTGATTTAACAAATCCGTAATGTAACAATCCCTGAAGATTTCGTCCTTGTCCCACTTGACGTCATTACTTTCTTCTCAAATGAGTCTCTTGAAGCGGTTATTGATAGTCTTAATAAATGTGTTGATTCCACTAGTAGATTTAGTAAAATTTTATTTGACGATCTTATCGATTGTACAAAATTCTTATTTACTAACGCATATATTATTTTTATAGTAAACTCTTTCGCCAAAAGTTGGGAACCCTCATGACCTCCCCAGCTTCTCCTTTCTTCGCAAACATAGTTATGGATGATTAGGAAACACACTACCTACGTTTACCAAAAGAGAAATATACTTGAGTCCCTCTGTTTTACAAAAGATATGTGGACGACACCTTAATTTGCATCAAAAAATCGCATGTTGATATAGTGTTATTGATTTTGATTCAATATAATAAAAACATACAATTTACAGATGAAATGGAAAAAAATCATTCAAATAATTTTTAAGATGTTAATATTGCTATCCAAGGTTTGAAATTATCTTTCAACTAGTATAAAAAATCTATTCCCTCAAACAGAACCCTTAATTTTTTCTCTAACCATCCATACAAATATAAAACTAATGTCATTTTTAATCTGGTTGACTGAGCGATACCTTTGTCGGATAAAGAGTTCCACAGAAGAAATATTAACCTTGTCAAAAGAATTTTGCACGAGAACTCATACCCAGATTATGTCATAGAACATTTTATCAGGAGGCGCTTAGATAAAATTAACATAGTTCATAATCATGATAAACAAGGTCATATAATCAACGATAAACTTTAAATATTTTTACCGCTTAACAAAAAATTCATTTAATATTGTTTAAACGATTTCAAAAAGTTCCACATTACAGTTTCTCTGTTAGTGACTAATCAACTTAACAATACCATAAACTAGGCAAAGATCCGACAAAAAAATTGGACCAGACTAATGTTATGTACAGGTTCTCATGCAATTTTTGTCCGGCTTCATATACAGGCGAAACCAAACGTGCTCTTGCGAAACGCATTAGCGAGTACAAGAATTCCAAGATTGCTGAATTGGTAGTAACTAGTCATGACATAAAGTACAATCATACATTTGACTACGATTATGTAAAAGTTCTTGATGTCGAACCGAACTACAACAAACGTATTGTATCCGAAATGTTATACATTAACAGTGCCTCTTACTCTATCAATAAGAAGGAAGATACCCCAAATTTTAATCGTGTTTATATACAGCTATCAAAATAATGATATCGCTCCTCTTCCTACTTTTGTTTACCTAACCGAGACTTTACGTCTATTTCTGTTACTAATAAGTGTACCTTTAAACCCGCAACATGGTAAGTGCCATCTCGTCGTATTATTAGGTTTTTTTTTTTACTTGTTCATTGTTTGTAATAATCCGTGTTCTATTATATTTATAATTTATAGTTATAAAGTTTGCCTGATGAAGTCATCGAATTGATGACGAAACGTTGCAACATCGAACATCTTTTAGTTTATTTTTTTGCTCAATTCAACCTTGTAATTACAGCAAACACCTTTTAAAAAAATATAATACAATAATGATATTATAATTGACCCACTAACTTTACGAATTTAACTGATACAAATTTCTCTAAACCAACAAACTCCTTTTTACTGTAACATAATTTATTGTATTTAACGGAGAAAAAAATAAAATAAAATAAAAAGATCACTGCATTTATAAGCCACAAACGAATGTATAATATGTGGCCAAAGAGAGAAACTCTGACATAAAAAACCCAAGAAAAGAACTACGACTGATACTAATGAGTAGGTAAAGATCAAGATGTAAAACAAGACTTACTAAACGTATACGTGTTTATGTGTGTGTGTGTGTTTGTGTATTTGTGTGTGTGTTGTGGGAGCACCGAACTCTTCCCGATCACCTCGTCAATCACGTTAATCGTCACACAATACCATGAGAAAAAAATCTTCGTCTTCTTTTGTTCGCAGCATGCCGAGCTTCACCTCGACCACGGTCACAAAAGTGCTATCATTTACTTTATATGAATTGAGATTATGAAATGTACATTTCATTATGAACTTTTATAAACATCGTAGAGCTTTACTCGAAGTTATTATTAAAGCATGAGCTCGTTGGCGAGCAGGACGCGCAAGAGGTCAAAGCCCTACTAGTATACAGATATGTATTTATATATATATATATATATATATATATATATATACTAGTGCTGACAAATCGAACTTATATAGTCAAAACAAGAAATTAGTTTACAGATTTAGCAAATTATTTTTACCAACTCAACACTAATAAATGACTCTTATCGGTATTAAAGGTTAAAAGTGATACATATGTATATGTATGTAATGATTGTGGAATAATTATTGTTGCATAAACAATTAATCGCTTTTTCTTGGGGATTTCTGAAAATTTTTAAATCAATTGTGAATATAAGTTCATAAGACGATAACAATTTAAAATTCTCACTTAATATTAGCGAAGAAAAAATAATTTATTTATTTTTATTAACATATTTTTCTGAATTATCTACCTATTACCTTGCACTGTGGTTATAGCTCTCTACTATATATCTATACATTATCTCTTAATTCTATAATTCTTAGTTTGTTTTTTTTACTTATTTTTTCTGTCTATTTATAAACAAATATTTTCTCTTTTTTTTTTAATTATTGCAGAGCCAACATTTTATCACTTAGAACCCTCTTTTTTTCGTCCTTTCTAAAGTCTTACATCTCAGACTACACTATTTTTCTTTAAAATACTTTGCCAACCTTTTCTTTTCCTAATATTTATCTCTTTTTGGTTTGTCTCTTATTTCCATATAACATCTGTCAATTACTATCCTGTTTTTTTTATATTTTCTAATTGATAAAAGTCGTCCTACCCTTTGTCAAATTCTGTTTGATATTCTCAAGCTCATATATCTCGGTTGACCTTTTCATAAGTCCTATCGTTTCTCCATCCCCTGATTTTTCATATCCTGCTTTGACTAAATTGCTTATTTTTAGGATCTTTATTGATTATGCTCATTAATTGTTCCATCGAGCATACAAGTTGCCACCTGCTCCTACCTATTTTTAAACTTTGAAAAAAGTTAGTATCCGACCTTTCCTCATGTTTTTTTTATGACAACCCTTTTGCCTCTATCTTACATATATATCCTGGTGTGCTTGCGTTTAAACCTTACATTATTTTTGTAAATCGGTTTCCATCTTTTTGTACTTTTTCTTTTTTTTTTCCATCACCAAGTTTTTGCACCGTACAAACAACCTTTTCTTATCATTGAATCCATAAAAAATAATCTTTGATTCAATCTGTTTACTTTCTCTCTTTTTCTTAAGCATAAAACTGCCTTGCCAGCCATTTGTACCCTACCAGCTGATTTTTCTCCGTGCCACGAGAAAAAATTGTTTGTTAAGAACCACACTTCTAGTTCATAATACTCGTTCAAAACTTAAAGTACCTCCTCTTAATATTTAAACAGATATTTTACTATCTTTTTCATTCCTTGGAAGTATGGTTTTTTTTATGCTTCCAGTCCATTTTTTATACGATATTCATCTAAGTCTTTTATCATCTGTTTTGTGTGTTCAGAATTCTCCGCGCGTGACACAATGTCATAACCAAATGTAAGACATTTAATTTTTATTCCTCTACCGTGATATCTCCTGTATCATTCTTAATTTACTTACAGTCAATTTTTTTTATTGTCTGATTTTTTTCTGCACTTATAAACTATTTTTAACATTTTTAAAATTCTATACCTAGCCCTATTCTGTCTAATTTTATCCGGAAAATTTCTCTAATAATTGTATCAACTGCCGTTCTCACGTCTGCGAAGACAGCATATAATTTATTGTTCCCTTGCTTTAGTTTATTTTCAATTTAACTATTTAGTACAAAAATGTGGTCCCTTGCTCTTCGTTTTGCTCTGACGCCAGCCCGAATCTCTTTTAATATTTGACACTCCTTTACCGATTCTTTAACTCTTTCAGCAATTACAATTGCTGATATATTGTATCCTCTATTTAATAACGCAACTACCGTGTAGTTTTTAGCGTCTTGTTACTCCTTACTGCCTAGTGATTCAGATGGATTCTTGCCATTGTCCGGTCTTTCATAATTTGTGTCTGTCCTTTTTTTCTATCGTTTTAATCATGGGAAAGTTTTCCAAACCTTCCCCAACGCTTCCTTTTTCGTCTGGGGGTTGGCTCCGCCCCCCCCCCCCCCCCTAGAATTTTCGAAAATTTAATGATCCATATATCTTTGTAAAAATCTTCCCAAACTTTGCTGCTAATTCCTCTACTCCTTTTTTCGTTTTTAGTATAACGTGCCAAATTCTTGTTCCCTAAGAAATTTTTAAAATGATTCTTTATTGTCACTTCATCAACTCACATTCATTTTTTTGTTTAAATTTTCAATTGCCTTCGAATACTTATTTTAATTTTTGCTTTTCGACACTTAACTTGGTTTTTCATCGGCATTTAAAATTTTTTTGAGTTCACCAGGAATATTTCTTATTTTCTTAATTATCCTAAAATCCTGTTTATTAATTTCTCAATGTTTTTTATTTCTTAATGCTATCGTTTTTAGTTCCTCTGATACCTGTTTGATTAAATTTAGTATTCTGTATTATTTTTTTGTGATATTTATACTACCTTAGTTAATTATTTCGATCTAAATAGTACACATCCATCTCATTCAACAAAAAAAAAAGCTCAGGGCACCAAGAACTCTATACTTACAAATAAATTAGTATAAAATCAATAAGATAATTTATGATCATATTGTTAAGTCTAAACAGTCACTAATAAATAATTTCATCTACTTGTCTCCTGGGTGGTGTGAAAGAATATATGAAAAAATGGGATCATATAAATACGCATCTCAACATTTTCAAAATATAATGTTCAAAATGAATTCATTTTTATTTAAGTAATTTGAAAAATCGATGAAAAAATCAAATAATATTAATATGTACTTCAAAATTTTTTCAATATGTTCTTAGATAATTGACTATTATTAAAATAATTTGATGTATTAAAAAGTATGGTACATTCATTTTTTAAGCACAAATATACAAAAAAGTATATGTGTATTAAAAGTTAAGGTGTCATTGAATTATAAAAAAAATTTGATACTTTAGAAATTAAATTAATAGAGTATACACGAAGGTTTATTAATTTTTACAATAATTCTATAATAATACTAGAAAAAGAATATAGAAGAGTCGATGTGGGGCAGTGAAAGGCCAACGAAATCGGGGTCGGTGAGGTAGGGGGCGTTACGAAAATAGCGAGGCGGAGGGGTAGGTGTCTGGTGCTTGTTGTGGGGGGAGGGGGGGGGGGGGGGGGGGGGGGGGGGCGGGTGGTGGAATGGTGGTAAGGGGGCGGTGAAAAGCGATAAAGGGTTATATGGAATGCTCCACACAAATAAGTATATGATATAGGTACATATATATACCTATATATACATATATATGTACCCAGTACGTATATATGCGTACAAACATAAATAACCAAAGCGGTCTCATATAAATTTGCTAACCATTCGAACATATATAGTCAATATATGAAATAAGTTTACTGATTTATCGAATAATTGTTAATAATTTAATACTAATAATGACTCTAATTGGTGTTTAAGGTTGATATTGATTTATATATATATATGTATACAATATTTACGCCATCAGTTCAATTGTAAATATAAGTTTATAATAATACATCATTTTGAAATTCTTTCTCAATATTTGTAAATGTGGATTGTTTATTTTATTATTTTTTTATTTATTATATAGATTTTAATATACGTCTACATTTACTTTGTTTGTTTTATAACGATTTAAAATTCTTATCCTCTTATATTAGTACAAATACTATTTTTAATTTAGTAACTTATGTAATTGACTAAACATACACTAACATGTTAGAATTTCTTTTTACATTTACATAATATTATAATTTTCACCACATTACATATTCTTGTTCTTTCTATCTTTACTGTTGTGCCTTTTTTTACCACATAAATATCTTACATTTTCACATAAATAATCTTCCTCCTGCATATATCTCCATTATCTTTTAATCTAATACTTTTGAATGATATTATTATTATTTAATTTCTTGTTGTTTTTTCTCTTTACATAGTAATATGTGCTTTACATATTTTTTTATTTCATTGCAGATCCTGTAGTCTATCACGTAAAAACTTCTAATCTCACCTATATCTTTTTGTTTTTGCTTTATTTTTGTCTCTGCTTTCTTTTTTTTTTTTACATTTTTCGGATAATAGAGTCATCAATTATAATATAGTATTTTCGTATTTTCGGATCGAAGGATCGACACATTTAACTAGACATGTATATATTCATAAAGAGGGACATGAACAAAAAAATGTGTAAAAAATGTGGTAAGGGTTTTAAAAGATCAGACGGTTTAAGGAGGTCTGATAGTTTCGCTCAGAGGGGCGAGGAACGAGGAGTCCCCTCTTTTCATACACAAGTCTCCGCTACGTATGTGCACTATGATTTTATTATTTAATCCATGAAAAATAGTCTTTGTCTTGAACTTTCTATTTTATCTCTTTTGCTTGAGCCTGAAACTGCTTTAACTGTCCTTTGCTCTCGACCTGTCGTTTTTATCCGTGCTGGGAAAATTTTTTATTGAGAACCACACTTCTCGGTCCATGTCTCAGTTTGAAACTCCCAATGCATCTAATTTAAATTCAGACAGATCTTTTTTTATCCCTTCTTCATTTCTAAAAATTAACATTTTTTTTTTTTTGTTTTTTTTCCAGTACATTTTTTGTACTTTATTTATCTAAGTCTTTCTGCATATGCTTTCTGTCTTTAATATGCTAAGTGCCTTGAACAACGTCAATAGATAATTTAAGATAGTAAATTTTCAGTTTACCTACTGTTACACCTCCTGTATTGTTTTAGATCAACTTATCGCCTATTTTTTAGATAAATAATGTTTAAAGTACCAGGCTTCATGGGCACCCTTGCCTTTTCTCTTTCATAGTTTTGAATAAATTTGTTAGCCCCTGGCCGTAATGACCTGTTTTTGTTTGTATATTTTTAGATTTTTTTAAACATTTTTGTCATTATTATACTTATTTTTCTTAAATTTATATTGACCCAAAATATTTCTTTATCAATGTTATCAAATTCTGTTATGAAGTTTACAAACACAGCATATAATTTAATGACGATTTCCTCTAGTTTGCTTTCAAATAAATTATTTAGTACAAAAATATAGTATTTTGTACTTTCTTTTGTCCTGATAGCAGCCTAGCTCTCTTCCATGAGTTTTTACTTCTCTATTGATTTTTCTACATTATCAGCGATTATCATTTCTTAAATCTTGTATGTTACGTTTTAAAAGCCACTCCTATGTAGTTTTGAAGTACTTCTACTTCTTCCCTGCCTTGTGAATTTGACAGATTCATGATATTGCCCACGCTTAATAATATGTGTTAGTCTCGAAGCTATGAAGATTGTTTGTCAAATCAATCCACCAAATTATATGTAGATCCTTGAAACACTTTTCCATAATTCTGTCTTCTTCTGTGTCTGTTCTATTTTTTACTTTTCTTCAGAATTTTTTTTTTTAATGTTGGATATATATCCTTGTTAAAAATTTCCCTATTAAGCGCCATAGTACAAGGTAATTCTTAGCACAAAGTATGTCGAGAGAAGCTTTAAGACTTGTAAGAGTAGTATTTTTCGTATAGGGATTGGAATGCGTCAGCAGAAAAGCTTGTCTTATCGCTAATTCCAGATTTCTCAAGATCTATAATGATATACATAAAATGTATCTCCCTTAGATCCAAAGAATACTTTTCGTTTCAATATATAGAATTTTTTTCACGGCTGTCATAGGTATAATCATAAATTTTTGGTGTACGATTATGAATATCATTATTCTATTTATTATTATTCATTCCTACATAATCAATTCCCATATAAGTCTTTGTATACTTATTAGGAAGTAATAGTGTTTTCAAAATTTATCAAAAAAAGAGAAGCATGTTTAGGGGGTAGCTATGGGGGAGGTAGAGGGGAGTCTGGTGGTGAGCCGAGGGGGAGAAGAGGGAGCGGGGGGGAGCTACCTCAAATTATTTAAGGTCATATTTCACGGTAAAAAGAAACGAATCTTACCTTATTTTTAGGGGAGCTGGGTGGGTGCTGAGAGGGAGCGGGGGGGATTAAAACCTAGCTCCCTTTCACCTTCTTATCACCTCCTACCAATCTCTTACTCATTTAACTTAATCATAAGTTCATCGATAGGATTTTATAATCTTGTTTTATTTAGATTACTTACTTCTACATGTTTTAAGATTATAATTATAAGAGAAATTAAAACTGTTCGCGAAATCTCCCAAATGCTGTTGAAGGAAATTAGAACAGCTCAAAAACCGTTCATTTATTGCTGCTTGAGTCGAAATTAAACACGGTATATCACATGATGTAAAAAATATAAAGTGTCTTGCAAAGCAACTATTGTAAGAACTAATGACAGAGCTGTCATGTTTTTAGCAATATTGAATTAATTGTTACGTGCAAATTATTTATTATATACGTTCACAACGTTATTAAATTGCCATATTAATTTTTTAAATATTTAGTATGAAAAAAAACAGGGCAAGCTGATGATTGGTTGATGTCCATATACTAGCAGACCTTGTTATGTATATAATCATATATAAGCCATGACAATAATTAGACACAGCTGATCAGAAGGACATAAGTAACTATGTTCTTAGTCGAACAAAGTTCTTAGTTATAATGAGTTATCAAACTCGACAAACGATGTTGCTGATTGATAAATAATCAGTGAGTTTTACAATAATCTTGTTAATCTAAGATAGTCATCCTCACTAACAAAATAACAAATGATCTTATAGTAAGACACAGTATACCATGAGGGGCATATGCACGGAAAGCAAAGTTTATGTACAAAATTGTTTGTTTAAAATTTATATTAAAAATATATTAATAATGATCAGAGGTTGTGAAATGAGCTGAAAAATGATTCCTCAAAAGAAAAAATGATATATAACGTCTTAACAAATTACGTGTATTTGTTTTTAGCACAGCATAAACGCTACTAAAAGAAATATCATAAAATCACTAGAAAATGTAAAAGCTTTTCAAATTGAGTAGTCACAATTGTATAAAATAAGTAAATAGTGCTAAAAAAATGTAATGAGCAAAAATACATTGAGTCGACGGAATAATTGTAGAAATATGAGTATAGAGATGATCTAATATTATTGTCTTATAGATGTAATGAATTTGATTAAAAATCTGATTATTTTTAGTATGTTCGTTATAGCTCTTGTAGTTGTTCTATGAGTATTTAAAGTAAATCGTAATTTTTTAAAAAAGTAAAAATATCATTAACAATTGTAAAAAAATCGTAAATGTCACTGTTACGTGACAACTTAAAATTCTTAATTAAAAGATAAAATGTTATTGGATTAATTAAGAAAACAAACAATGTTTAAGGAAAAGATCGAAATAAAAATATTATATTTATAATGTTACTAGGAAATCAAGGTTGTCCCTGAACAGTACTGACTTTGTACTTCGTCACTCGTTGAGAGTTGAAGGAAGTGTTGAATTACAACCGAAGCGAGCACGAAGTCCAAAACATCTGGTCAGCACGTAACGCATTTCGAGGAAATGTAACTCCTCGCTTAGCCTAGTTGTGAAACCGAAACTTCCTGCGGGGCCTTATCTTATGTATTGCCTTTGAGCGACGTTTTGGTTTTAGAAGTGTACTGATACTCATCGAGAGCAGTTTATTTAGTAGTCTACTGCCACTTATCGACAGCAGTTTATTTAAGTAGCTTGTCACCGCTCATCTAGTGTGGTCATTAATTACAATCAAATAGCCTTCCGTTACTGATCGAGTAAATAAAAGTTCGACGGTTATTAGTAATTTAATAAATGTATGAGTTTAACCGCTTATGGTAATAATAAATAGATCGATTTTTTCAGTGAAAAGAAAAGAAGAAAATAATTATATACAACTAACCTTTCTCACAAACAGATAATACTGCTAGTATAAAGGAGTACAGATTCAGGTATATAATATAAAATATTATACATAAACTATCTAACGATGACTTACTCATCTCTGTCCCTCTTTGAAAATACATGTATGACAAGCAAGTAGCTGGACATACTGCTAGTTCTGCGGCCTGTAGAGGAGCAAGAAACAAAGTCTACAATCTTCCAACCTTTCGTTGGAAGTAAAATAAAGTTAAATGACTAAATAATAAATAGTCATCTAACAAAAATGGTAGAAGAGCGTGGTTCTGGTCTCTAGCTGCTTGATTGTTCATTTTTTATTAAAAAAATAAAAAAAATTACACAAAAACACGCCCGCGTACTTTAAAACTACTTCCGCGCCCAATATATATTCAAGTGCGTGCCAAAGCATAACCTGCCGCTCGTAATCGCTGGGCCTGCGATAGAATGGATAGAATAGTTTAGGCATAATACACACTCAGAATCAACAATCAAAATAATCTAGAATAATAGTTAAATCCTATAAGGATAGTAACTGTAAAAATATTGATAATTACTGATTGTGATTTTCGATGCACTATTTAAATACGAATTAATATTGCGCGTATATGTATTTATGAATAATTACAATATACATTCTATCATACATGTATAGAAGAATATTGTTAAGAATATACAAGGGCACACATACTAATTAGTTTAACACACAGACCAAGTGCATAATATGTTACAGTTGCTATAATTATGATATACATTGACAGCCAGCCGCAAGTGTATGAATAAGGTGTGGCACAAACAGAATCATTACATTCGCACCGTATCTGCACAGAAAAGGAAAAAAAAAAAAATTAATACATTACATTCCAGCGTAAACGCTTGCATTGCCGCGCAGTCATACTATTAGACACGTATACACTGTTAGTAATAGATACACATAGTGGCCCGAGTGCAGGCACATTGATAGTCCGTGCGCGCGCGGGGAAACCCCCAAATCCCTACAACGGATACTCTCTCTGTCGGAGCAGAAAGAGTCTACAATCATACGCCGCGCACTAGCCAGCGCTCGCGTAGCAATTGAAATATATAGCCGCGCACGCCACGTTAGAAATCCCTTCGCCGTTTCTAGCTTAAAGCAGAGAGTATTATTTACGCCCATATACACACGCATCACACAACGCGCTTGACTGTGCTCTCTCTCTTTAACTCTTGGATAATATCAAGCATTGGAAAAGCGTACGTTTATCGTTCCGTCCGCAAGCGTATAAATGTAAGAGAACACATAGCGTCACTAATAATTTACCCTCGTTATACTTATAATAACGCATTTATAAGAAATTAAATTGAAACGTATGACATA
>JAPYYV010009319.1:0-12010 GCA_030522625.1 Copidosoma aretas | reverse complement strand
AAACAAAAAAAAAAAAAAAAAAAAAAAAAAAAAAAAAAAAAAAAAAAAAAAAAAAAAAAAAAAAAAAAAAAAAAAAAAAAAAAAAAAGAAACCTACTGGGCTCGGCATTGAGGTCGAACTGCTCGCCGAGGAAGACCGGCTCCACTGGATTCCCGAGCGGGGACGTCCGGTGCACGTGCAGGAGCGCGGCCAGAACGAGACAGTGGCGCACTGTCATGTCGCGAGGACGACGATGATGTTGTTGTTGCTGCGACTCCGCTCGGCCCTCCTCTTCATCGTATAATATTCAGGGCCCAAGTATAAGTATTTATATACTGCACATATACACTAAGAGCCCTCGTATCCCGGCCGACCGGGCCGACACGAGAGTTAATTCAGTTACTTCCAGACCGACCGACGACCGACTGGCTGATGCGCATCAACGGGGGAGTACCTGGAGCTGCTGGAGCTGGAGTTAACAGTGTATAGGTATGGGTAGGTACATTAACAACACATCAGCGATTCAGCATCGTTCCGGTCGAATGCCGCCCGGATTTCGTGTTACGCTCGCTGGACACACGCTGTAAGTACTGCTATGCATATACAGGTACCCTACCCCCTGCAGGAAATTCTCCTGCCGCGGGGTCGCGGGACAATGGGAATAACGCGCGAGAGCGGAGCTTCGCAGCTGATAAATTCCTCGATAAATTGCTCTTTCATTCAAAGTCCATGTATGTATGTACGTATGTACATGCTACGTTGTATATATTATACTAACATATACGCACAAATACATTTTATATACATATATATATATATATATATATATATATATATACGCGCGCTGCACGAACAGATAAAATAGAGGATGTGAGCGCGCTCGTGTGTACTTATACCTTATACATATTATACTATAACGTTACAAAAATGTACGTACAACATGCATATAACTTTTTTTTTTTTTTTTATATTATACTCTCATACGTCCTTTCTTTTGCGCATACATATAACTACTTATATACGTGATGGATATAATTATAGAGGCCAAGCCGATCCGCGCGTTAGTATATACTTACTGTTACACATATTTGTAAAAAAAACCATTAGATCAGCCACGTCCCATATAGCGGGGAATTTGTGGAGGACTACTTCCTCGTTAGATCGCGCGCGACTTTTCTCACCTTTTTTTTTTTTTTTTTTTTTATTTTCTCCTCCGTTCTTTCATCACCAAAACGTACCTGCTATACAGGTATACATTTATGAATGATAATTGCCTTTTTTTTTTCTCCTTTCGCACTCGCCGATTATTAATTTTCCCCGCATATATATACTTGCTTGGTTGCGGGCGGAAACGGTATTCTGTACACGGGGAACAATCCAGGAAAAATATAGGTAATAAGTATATACATCGTGTCCCCGCGCGCGCTCCTCCATTATTATTTCGATTTTCATTTTTCCATCCGTACATCCGCTACTCTCGAGAACGGATAGCGATCGCGCGGACTAATTATGTTTTAATTCGCGTTAGCGGGAAACGGCCGCGCGAGAGTTATAAAGTATATAGTGTGAAAAGTGAACATAACTGAGTATAATACGTCGTCGAGCGCGAACTCGGTCATCTGAATAAAACGAGAATGAATTCAATGGATGCAAATTCCGTTCGAAAGTCGTAGCCTCTGCTCGCTCTGTAGTCTGTAGCTTGATTGCGTGCAAGCGTGCGAGCGGATATCGCGACGCAATCAACGTCGATCGCTGCTGATGATGCTGTAACTGTTCTATATATTATTATATACTTATACACTCATGAGTGGTTTCGATTATAATTTTTCTTTGTGCTCGTAATATAAGTAGTTTGTAAGGTGCAAGAACTTGTTTACCATTTACTTGATATCTTTACTCTTGATCAAAATCTAAATAAATACGTTGACAGGTTTACCTATTTTTTTTTGTCGGGTAATATGTGAACGCATCAATTTTTTTTTAAGCATTCTTTAATATAGCAAATATTCAGTCTTACAATATGTATACATTACAAGCCAAAAAATACAATATTTTAGTTACATTGCATTTTTCAAGCAGATAATTTTTTTTTCCATCATCAATTCGATTTCAACTGATCAGTAGTGATTATATTTTAAGAATGTAGTAAAATTATTATATTTTATAGATGTTACAGAAACGATTTATAACTATGATCCATCATGTACATGTGTATATATTATATAAAACTACACATGATTCCATTTTTACAATTAATATTACCGATCGTTTGACTTGAAACTTAAACAAGACTACTAAATTTTATGTTGATATGCAAAAGAAAATAATGCGTACATTTTTTGTCAAAAAATCATACTCAATAAACAATTGATTTAGGCGTATAGTACATACACATAAAGCGTTGAAGCCTCTTATGACTTTTATTTGACAAAGAATCGGGAAAATGTTAATGCATACACTTTATTTATCTACATGATAAAGTGTATATTTATAATCATTTAGCTTCTTTTTCTTTGCTTTTCAAAATTTTTTCTTCGTGATATTTGGCTTATACGCCGTTAATGTTGATGATATACAGCTCATATAGCGCGGGCTGTATGCACAATATACTTAGTAGGATGAACGCTGTATAATTCGTGCGTTTTTTTATTCTGCATTTTCTGAAACTTACAAATTGTACGCTACAGAAACAGCTGGATGTACATTTTAACAAAAAGCAAGTAAGTAGGGTAAGATTATGATTTTTATTTTTAACGTAGTGTTCTTAAGGGAATCTCACTGTGAATAGCTAATGTACTTTTTGTTTTTCTACTTCTGTGTATTATTACGTATTCGTTAGTGTTGAAGATGTTTAGAAATATTTATCCTGTTTCTTTTAGTAATAAGTGTTTGGAAAAATTTCAGTCTTGTTTGAAAATTCGCTCGAAAATATAAGGATATTTTAAAAATTTGTTATTTTCGAAGAGAAGATTCGTAATATATTTCGCAAAAATTGGTTTTTCTGTTGCATACAAGATGGCTACAAAAACTATTTACTTAAAAATTTACTACTAAATTGAAAAAAACCTACTGCCCTTTCATGTTTATTCCAAGCACACCTGACATAATATTCTGATTGCTACTTTATTATTCCTTAACATCGTTATACATATTTTCATGGTCCCAAAATGGTCTTAAAATAGTTTATTTAGAAAAATATGTAAGAAAAATAAAGTATCACAGTGGAATCTTCCCTTAATACAGTCATAATATAGATATATTTTTACGTCAAAAAGCGAAAAGTTACTCTTGATAATTACAGTCAATACAATTTATGTACGTCCTTATCACCTTTTACAGCGGCTGGATTATATAAAATAGATTATCATACTTAATGCATGCTGTCAAAGTTTTATGTAAACGTTATCAGAAAATACGTATAAAAATGATGTAATACCTATTTCTTGTTCAAAAATGCATTTGAAAAAAGTAACTTTTTGTGTTTAGTCACCTGTTAAATTATATTTATTAGCGACCTTAGAAGTAGCTTGAGATCCACAATTACATGAGAAGCGCCAGTCATGGGTAGGTATACTTATATAGTAAATAAGGAAAATATGTTTTGGCGGTTTCAATTATTTTAGACAAGAAATTGATACTTACATGCAACTTTAAATTCAATGAACTAGAATGTGTAGCTTTCTTAAGAAAGCACGATAATTTATGTCAATTTTATGCCATGCCAACATGTAAATTTCAGCCAAATTATTTAATTTTGTTTTAAACATTCGTTTACTAGGTCCGGATTCACCGAGTCAGTAGAGCAGGTGAATGTTTAACGCGTCTACTACTACTGTAATATCGATACACCAACATGTTTCTAACATTTTTCTTTACATGTAATATTCTGAATCTAAATCACTGTTTGTATCGAAGACTTGTGCATGCAAGAGTAAACCAATGAAAAATCGGATTTTTCTTTTTAAGTATACTTATATGGCATTTTGAAAGAGTAACAGTAAATGTGCGTTTTCCCTGTTCACTATATGCATAGTTGGGGAATCATTTTGATAATGTATTTCAAAGTCAAGCTTTGTTAAATATACTGGTATGCAGTAGCATTATACTATACAAAAATTGGTTAAAAATTATTAATCACATTGAATTGTTCCACTTTTCATTTTTATGTTAGATATGCTTTGCTTTGCCCTTTATAGAAAATCTTATACCATTAAATTTTTTCAGAATGCATCGGGAAAACCATATATTATTTGAAGTATTTATTATTATTCTTTTGAAAATCAAATGATAATAAAGGGGCATTATGCAATAAGCAGTTCAAAATACTTGCATTCTGTGAATTTAATTTCACCTAATAACTATTAACAAGAGAATCCTATAAAATATTTTTCAAATTCAGAAACACTTAAGTGATAATCGTTAAAAAATTCATATTTTTGGAAATATAGATGTTTTGTAAATTAACATAATGCAGTAAAATTTGATATAAACAATCTGAAATTTTTAATCCAATTCATTAAAATAATTTTGTAGTAAATTTAATTTGAAATTTAATATATTTAAACTATGAATATTTCAGACAAATCTACTTTATTTTAATCCTTAACCGTTTTTATGTTTTACATAAGAGAAGTTGTTGAATTAAAACTACATAATTCATGAATAATCAATAAGTCAGTAAAAAGGACAATAAACTGAATGTTATTTCATCAAATTTCTAGCATGATTACTCTGCATAAAAGTATAAAATGACAGCAGTTTTCAAGTAAAATAAATTAAGCCACAACATATACTCAAGTTAAGGATTAACTACAATATATGATAACAACACTAATGATGTCAATACATTTACACTAAATTGAGATATTGAATTTGTATATACTTAAATGGATATTAACTTTATTTTTAAGCTGTAAAAAATAAATGAAAATTTTGTATTTTTTTCTTTCTTTTCGTAGAAATCATTCATATAATGTATATAACATGTAAAAGTATGTAAAATAGGTCACAAATAGACCACAATTAATATCTCATTAAAATGCATTAATGGGGTTGACCATTTATTAAAAATTTACATATTTGGTACTTATTTATATTACTGCCTTGTTATAGATGATTTTTTTCTTTCAAATCACTTTGGCAAGGTACTTTAGATATAAAAAAAACTCACGTGGCTGCTTTTACAATAAGGACATAGAAGCTACAAATAGATTTGAAAAAACAATTTGTACATTAATAGAGAATCTTGTACGTATGCTTACAATCGCCGTAAATTAATGAATTTTTTTTCAGGTTATGGAAGATATTTTCGTTCCACCTTCTTTTCTGTTTTTCTTTTAGCTTTATGTATGATAATAATCGCTTAATATCTACTGATGAGTACTTTAAAAGTCATTTTTTATGCTTACAATTCAACTTGATTCTTTTTCTTTTGAATCTGAAAAAAAAAAAAATTTGAATATAGAAATATTCAAACTTTCAAATTTGATTGAAAAAAATACTTACCACTGTCAGATTTTTCTTCTGAGGTGCCATTTGTCAGTTCAAGCTCTTTTGGCTTATCAGTTTCGTCGGATTCCGTGCTTGGAGACTTTTTCTCTTCCTGGATAGCATTCTTCTTATCTTTCCCTTTGCTTTTAGCTGGAGTAATGGGTTTTGGTTTGGGTTCCAAGCTCAAATCCAAGATAATTTTACCTATATTCTTGTGCTCAAGCATTTTTAGCAGAGCTTCTGAAGCATCTTCCAGTGCCCAGATCGAATCAATTACTGGTTTTACTTTGCCTTCGTTCCAAAGCTTGAACACTTGATTGACAACTCGTTGAACTAATTCGTGATTTCCATTTTGGTACATTAAGTTTCGAAGGTTAAAACCATTTAGACTTTTGTTTTCATCATAAAGTTTAATAGGTGCAACTTTGTCGACTGTCCACCACTGAAAAAATAATAGTAATAATAATATTCATGATACATTAAAACGTCGAATATTCAATTATAAAGTTAGAGATAAATGAAAATTTCACGTACAAATCGAGCAGCCGATAGACTTTTACTCTCACCAGCGTTGCCTAATCCATAAAGAACGTACTTGCCCAAAGGTTTGAGGAGAGCATATCCTCGCCTGCATTCTTCACCATACAAACAGTCCAAGACGATGTCGACACCCTCAGGTGTTTCTCTATTGAAATTTTTGAAGAGTTAAAAAAAAAAATTAAAAACAAGTTTTAGCTTGAAACATACAATAACCATTGCTTACTTTCTGACGGCACTAGTATAATCTGTGCCTCGCTCCAAAAGATGATCAACAAGACCGGCAGATTTGAGAGCTTCATGCTTTGCTTTACTGCAGACACCAAAGATTGTAGTGTTTTCAACCGTTTTAGCCAACTGAGCTATAGCGTAACCCTGAAATTAAAAATAAAATCAATAAATAAAAATATTTATTTGGAAAAAGTAAGTGAAGTAAGGCAAATAATAAAAGTAAGTGATTGTACTTACAACGCCACCTGAAGCGCCGTGAAGAAGTATACTCTTTCCGGGAGTGAGATTGGCAATTTCGAATAATAAAAAGTAAGCTACTGTGTAATTCATTGTAATGGCAGCAGCATTTTTGCAATCCATTCCAGCAGGCAATTTATAAACGTAGGTGGCAGGTACAGTCACATACTCGGCCCATGCTTTATGGTCTGGGAGAGCGACAACCTCGTCGCCGACCTGGTAAAAAGTGTCACGAAATTTAATTAGTACACGATCAACATGCAATATTAAATTCTCTTTACTCATCGCAGACATGGTTATAATTGTATATTTACATTCAAGTCTTTGACGCTTTCGCCAATTTGGACGATTTCACCGGCACATTCAAAGCCCATGACAAATGGTGGCTTTGGTGGACTCTCCAAGACTCCTTGCCTGGCCATCATGTCTTGGAAGTTGACGCCGCTAAAATGGATAAAATCATACTTATCGTTAAACTGTTCCTCGTTTTTTAAGTAATAATCTTGGTGCTTATTGCAAGGCCGCAGCAAAGATTGAAGAACAACAAAGAGCTAACATTTTTCCCAAATCGTCATGTGTAAGTAAATTTAAAAATCATTAAAGCTGTAGGTACGTGTAACTACTGTAGAAATTCGAGCGAAACATTTTGAATGCGCGTTTCACAATGTAAGATTTGAAATCTAAATGACATATGCAGGCCGTGACGCTGCAAAGCGCTGGAATTCGAGAAAACGCTTCCCGAGACGGAGTAAAAAGATGCATGAATAAAAAAACGTGACGGGATTGCGCGCAAGTAGTAGTAGTTTTTTTTTTTTTTTTTTTTTTCATAATGCTTATAGTGGAGTCTCATCGAGATCAAGAAGGAAGGAACCCCTCGCTCGAGGAACATGAAAATTATACGTTTACACGCTGCATGATGCACATTATTGTACTATACTTATCCACACGTATAATGCTCCCGTGGGTGCAATATATTTTGTGGGTCTGCACGCTCTACGATGATATGATGTGAATGCTGTTGTTCGCGCAACAGAGCGTGTATATATATATAATATACGCATACGGGCAGGAAGTGTCGCCGAGGCCCATCAGGGACTTATTGTCTATTCCGGGCGACACGCCACTTTACAGATGGCCAAAGCCATATACTTAATAACGATGATGCGCTGCTGCATGTACGAAGTACTTATTGTGCGCGCTGCGAGTGTGTATATATCTCCGCTAATGTTGGCCTCTCTGCATGTACTTATATGGGTAAATAATAATATGCGCGTGTTTCAGGGAGCCAATAAGCGTCGATGCACAAAAAGACGCGCCACTTTTTCGTTTGACGCTCGCCATTCCCATCATCGAAAGAGATAAAAAAAAAACCTCGGCTATCGCGGATTTGGTTCGAAGCTTGTTGTGATTTAAAGAGCCTCCTCTTTTTTCTTCTTCTCGGGCGACGCTCTCTCCTTTCATGCACGTTTATTTCCCATTGCTCGCTCGTTCCGATGTTTGTTCTCCTGAGAGATAATTAAAGCGACTCTCTGTCGGAGGGCGATAATAAATAAGAGAGAGAGAGAGAAAGTATACAGCGCGGGCCATCATCACGAAAGAATCCTAACGACGAAATTAAAGGACAAACGACGGGGAGCTTCTGTCAAAGCGGAGCTTAAAAAGACCGAGTCGAAAAGTTTTGTGCGATCGTTGGGGGTGACGATGTTTTGTATGCATACATATGAAAGGAAGTAAGTATAAGTAAGTACTCGTCCATTGTAAGTTATACGCATAAAAGAGATCATTTGAAAACGCGGAGAGCGGCACAGTGCAGTGTCTGATTCTTTATACGTGTGTTTTATACACATGTATACGAGCCACCCAATAAAATCTTTCCGTTAACATCCATGCCGACCACGAAAGCAAGTGCATTAGTGCACGTTGTATATATATAGTATATATATATAAGTATAAGGTATAATATCATGAGACTGACTGGCTGGCCGGCCGCCGGAGAGAAACTCCCTTCTTTCTCTTCATTACGCCGAATCGTTTTATGAATTAAATATTTCAAATGCCTCGCTCGTCGCTGCTTCCATTGATTCAAGTACTCATATAATCTCTTTTTTTTGTATATTACTTATTGATTGGTCCAAGTGGAACTTTTTGGTTTTATTTGTTTTTCTCATTCTACGTTTGAAATTCAGTGTTTACTATAACGCATAGGTATACAAACGCGCGCGCGCAGACACACAAGAGCGGCTTTGACAGAACGATAAGATGCAATCATTAATCATCGTGCGCGCGAGAACGCGTTCGTAGTGTTCGTGCACTTATTATAATAATTTGCCGCGAGCTCATTTTTCAAAACAGATAGCGCGTGTATCGCGCACTTATTCGCGTGTGTATATAATATGTATAAATACACAAGCCGCTCGTAAAGTCTCGTAACACCCTGTTTATAGATATATAGCTTACATATTATATACAGAACGCGGCTTGATGCAATGTTATTTTTTTCTCTGCTGCGCAATTCCAACTCTAAGTATGTATTTTATCATCATGCCTCGTCGTTGCTGCGCGCTCTTCGCTCCTCCCTCAGAGTAATTAAATAAGTACTTAAGTATAAGTACGCTTGGAATCTCTCAGCTAGGTACTTATTTAAAATGGCAAAACATCGCTACTCTGATATTGACGTCGTTTATCCTGCGCAGTCATAGAATCTCGCGAGACAATATACCTACCCTATTGAGAACTTACCTCTGACGTCTTCCTAAGGTTACAAATACAAAAATTTGCACTTACGATTTCGATAAATTTCTTTTTTTTTTTAATACAACTTATTTTAAGAAGAAAAGATATATTGCTGCTTTTTCGTAAAACCTTCAGTTTTTTAATAATAAATTTTTAATGTTTGAGTACATACAATTCGAGAATTTTTCACTCAAAAACTGTAGGTTTTAGGAAAAAGTAGCAAGAGACTTTTCTCTTTAAAATAAGCTATACTTAGTTTAGAAAATTTGTTTTGTTAAAATCTAAAGTGCAAATTTTCGTATTTGTAACCTTAGGATGCCGTCAGAGGTGAGTTCTCAATAGGTACTTGACTGCTGAAAACTGGGAGTAAGTATCATCACATATTGTTGAGGAAGACATGAAATCTCCGGCAGGACAGCTGTCAATTGTATAATTGATATATGTACTCAAATACTTACCTGTACGCATCTCGATGCGAAACTAAAGAAATATATTGTACATTTATGAATTGCTCTTAATTGCTTATTGCATGTAGATTTATACCATTGCGACTGAAAAAACTACAGGATATCAATTGAAACTTAGATAACGGACGAGAAAAAAATTATCAAATAAGAATACCAATATTATGTATATACATTGGTATTGGTTATATATATATATATATATATATATATATATACATACATATATGTATGAAAGCAGTTACTGAGAGGATCAAGAGCTGACTAAGTACCTCATAACGTCGGGGAACGAGACGACGACGACGCCGACGGGAGAGGGTGAAGGGAAAGAAGAACCGCTGAACGAGAGCAAGAGCGGAGGAAGAGGAGGAGATCATGCATGTTTTCTAGCATGGAGGATGTAACAGGAGGATAACAAAAATTTACTGTATACATCGAAATGCACCTTTCCAGGGCGCATTATAGGTAGCATGTTTGAAAATTGTACAACACGTCAAGTACTTAGGGTAGTATCTACTACGCGCCACCCGACAAAACAAAATTAATTTTTGCAAACTATAGCGGGGGAGTGATCAGCGCGGCACACGCCCGTCCCATAAGGACTTAGACATGTGTATGGAGCACGGTATTAGAGGATATAAGTATAGAGCCCATGGAGAAAAGAGACGCGGTACCCAAATATCGGATCTTTCCATCCCGTGTGCATAGCATCGCCGAACGCTCTCGAAAAAAAATTTTACTTTCAAAAGGGATCCCTCTGGCCGTGTGCCACCCGTCCCGTGCTCCTTTGGATTAAAAACGACATATAAAGTATAATCGATGTGCAAAAACGCAGTGTGGTATACTAAATGCGCTGTCGACTCTGAAATCGAAAAAAAGAGTTTTTAAAGACGAACTTCGTAATGAACAATAAATAAGAATTGCAAAAGGATTCCAAAAGGGCCGACAGAGCGGGCGGGCGTGTAAAAAATTATGAGCGCCAGCGTGGTAGGCCTGTCTCTGCGCCTGTATGGTGCATGGTTATATATATATATATATATATATATGTGTGCGTGTGTATACATATATGCGTTAAGGGAGGAGCTCTGGAGCTGCCGCAATGATTTATGATATATGTATATATACAGCATCCTTACCATGCCTTGACTTTGATAAGGACCTCGCTGTCGGCGAGTCCAGCGGGCTCGGGTCTCCTGAGCGACCTGACGTTTTTGAGGCCGCCAAAGCCGTGGAGGACGATCGCGCGCATGTCCTTGGGTGGTTCCGGGCTCGCCTTGTCGCCGTTCTCCTTGGGCGTTTCGTCGCCGCCGCCACCGCCGCCGTCACCGTTCTCCATCTTCTCTGCATCCCCCTCGGCCGGCTGTTTGTCCGCCTCGTCGTTCGCTGGCCCGTTCATGAGTTTATCGTTTTTGTCCCCGACGGCGGCGGCCGCCTCCTGCTGATTGTTAGCGTCGCCTTGGTGAAGATCCTTGTCCTTGGCCATTGCGTTGCAGCAGCTCCTGAATTTGTCTGCCTGTTCGTCCTTTTGTATATTGTTGCTCCCGCTAGTCCCGCTCGCTCGTGTCTCTCTCGACCTCAGACAACCAAGAACACCTACTCCTATACTGACTGACTGCCTAGTGCCTACCCTACCGAATACCGAGATTACCGAGTGCCTGGCGCCTGGCCTGCCGCGCCGCGCTATAAGTATAAGTATATATATGCTGAGGCTAGCTTGCCGAGTTGCCGAACTTGCCGATGCCGACCGTCTCGTCTGATAGCCTGATAGCCTGGCCTGCCAATATACTTAATGCCAATGCGTGCACCCTTTCCTTTCTTTCGATAGAAAAGATATCTCACGGTCAAATTGGCGATGTCACGCCAAAAGAGTGAAAGCTATACTTGGTTAGTAGACAAAGGCGAGCCAGGAAAGTACTCTTTATACTACTTTATGCCTACACGCCTATAAAACGCGCCGAAAAGCCCAAAGTGCCCAAACTTCGTCCTTTCTGGCAGATCTACCTCATCTACCTATACCATATGGTAGTGTGTGTCAAACACTCATGCTAGTCATACTGCCATTATAAGTATATATGCCATTGCAGGATACATAAGCCGCCGTGTTAAGTCTATTGCGCTGCAGGATAGACTTAACACGGCGGCTTATGGATCCTGCAATCTCTATCCTGCACCATGGGACTGAGCCCTAAGGCCGCGGTCACATGGAGCCGCGTAAAGCGTACGCGTAACCATTTAAGCCTATGAGAGTGAGAGAGAGGTCAGATACGCGAACCTCTCTCTCACTCTCATGGGCTTAAATGGTTACGCGTACGCGTTACGCACTCCATGGGACCGAGCCC
>JAPYYV010009318.1:0-12010 GCA_030522625.1 Copidosoma aretas | reverse complement strand
GACTTCTTCGACGATGCTGCGGACATTTCCGCTGTCCTGGTCGAAGCAGGCAAGATGGCGGACTCTGCATCATGTGCCTTACCTTTCGCTCCGTTAACATTGGCCATTACAATGCCTGGACCACACTGGGGCCGCGCAGTGAGAATGCTATGCTATACAAGTATTGGGAAGAAGACGCGCGCATAAGGGTATTGGGTACTTACTTTTCCATACACTCTATTGCGCTACAAGGTAAGACGTACATACAGCGAAGCTGGCAGTCTAGGTTACCGATTAATGGCAAATCCGAAAATGCCTTGGGACTTTGGAATATTACTAAGTTCCAGGACGTTTTCGGATAGTCGCAATTGTATATGGATATACGTTATGGATACAAATTAAATGCAACGTTTCTTATTCAGCCATACAATTTTATCCTTCACCATCCTTTCAAATGCGAAGTTTTATTCGTTATAAAGTTATTAATCTCTGTAATGCGTCTTTTGGCTGTCAGCTCCATTTCATGTGCATGGATGGTTATCATAACGTCCTTGACGTTACTCTTGCACTCCAACTCCTTCGGTACCGCAATCCGTACTCGTTTACATCTGCTTCCGTTTCTCCAGACATTATCCAAACATTTTGTTGAGGATAATAGTCTTAAAATCATATTGTTACTAGCGCTTTGCATAACATTTATGTGACGGCGAAGGAGGCCCAGCGACACAGCACGGTGTCTATTGTACTGTCGCACATAAGGCAATATTAACAACTGTTGCAGACTGCATTTGTTTAATTTACGAATACCATCTTTTCTTTTGCTCAACGAATTATTTTTATAAAACTTGGCGGGAGCTACCCCACTACCGCGTGATTCAGCAGAGGGCACGGTCAATGGCATATAATTGTTTATCACGGGATGGGTCGGTCTACTTTGTAAAATAATTAATTGGCACAATTTTCTATAAAGCTCCTCTAAAATGTTTGTCGCAGTAAAATTGTGTGTAACATTAGGGTTTACAGATAACTCTTTAGCAAATACTTTTGCAATTTTTTGGCTCCTTAAAAATCCATTTAAATTTGATGCAGCCCGGCCCCGGGGCTTACGGATCGATATATACTTCTCCAATAGATTTCTGTTTGTGGTCCTGTATGTTGACAACTTCTTGATCAACTCCATAACTAACACTTCATCCAGTGAAGCAATATTATTTATGACACTTTGAACATCCTTGTACAAATTTGACATCCTAATGGTTTTTACGATTTTTAACTGTTCTTTCAAATTAAACGATATTTCAATAACATTCTTAAAACTCTGCGGGTACATATATATATATATATATATATATATATATATATATTGTAAGACTGATACAACCTTTACATGGTTAGATAGAAGGTTGTTCAGCAGAGTGAGACCCTTGTCTGCAATTCGATTTCTCTGAAAATAATATCTACATTGTACACAATGTTCAGCTTTGGTTAGTTAATATTCGCCGTTCTCCCGCTTGCTTGGCTGGTGACACTTGCAGAGCCGGTACTGTCTGACAAACACAATCCGACAATGCCACGGGACTTTGATACAATATTTCTAAGTTCCACGGCATTTTCGGAGTGTGTTTATCGGAACCAGTACACCTTCAACTACTGTTCTCGCCGCCGATACTACCAAGTGGCAAAAGTACGGTGTTACCCCACTGACATTAATAACAGCAGGATACATACCCATTCGAAAAATCTCTTTCGCTCCTGTTGATCTTCAGTCGGTCGTTTTACAATACGAGTTTCTTTGCTTTGGAGCAATTTGATTCTGTTCAGCCTTAATTCTGGGTGCAGTTCTTGAAAATGTCTGTCTGCATCGGGCTTTGCCCGGCGCGATATTAGCTCGGGTGATAGGTGGAGCATCATTAACTGCTTCACTCTCGAGACTTGGGCAAACCTTCGGCACGAGGCTTTGATCTTCGCTGCATAAAACACTACACATAATAATTTATACATGTTATGGTACGAACTACCTGTTTGTACAGATATATGAAGTTACTGTGCTATACTATCGTGGTACTGGGATACTATCTAATATTGTATACTAATTAAACTCACTGTTTATGTTTTTCCTCTGATGTTTTACGTTCAGCCATGTGCTCCTTTTCTTACCGCTCACTAAATTGTCCTGCTGATTGTTTACCCAAGTATCCGAACTGTTGGCCTTAATGCCCATTCTACTAGGATCCAGCACTGGAAGATCCATGCTGATGGCATTGCCCGACGCCATCATGCGTTCTCTTCTCAAGGATTGGAAGTATTGTACAGTACCTAGGGGCACATCTTCATCAGGGCACACGGACGGGTGTTGCAAGGCAGGCTGCTTCCTGTTACATGCCTTAGTCGCCAAAAACTCGCCTTTCAGCAGCACAGGCACTTGCTCAGCCGAAGTCTCAAAGATCAACTTCTTCTTCGCCATATTGATCGTTGTTGAACGTAACAGATCGCGTTCACTACTAATGAAAGCCGCGCTGTACAGTTCATGCTCTGGGCTCTGTTCGTTTGCCTTACAGTATAGCTATATACTAGGTCACTTGTCCATACGTTCATGTATGCAATGGCTACCTACTCACTTGTGCAGCCGGTACTTTCGGATACCGGCTTCCGGATAGTGTTCGGACGACAAATGCCGTTAACGACCTGCAGGACCTTTTTTCAAACCATGGGACTCCGTCTTACAGCTAATTGGTTTCAGGATCGTGGTTCTCGGAGAGTCCTGTACGTCCGATCCGAGAAACAATCTGATATCCGAGAACAACGATCCTGATGTGTCATGGGACTTGTAAAAATACAAGTCCCACGACATACTCGGATCGCTGATATCGGGCCGGAAAACAGTCGTCCTAACCATGATATCCTGATTGTACGATCCGATACACACAATCCCCCAGGTTGCCTCGTCCTCTGGAGGAATTGCTTGTTCCACCACCCGTCCTAACAGGAAATAACCTTAACGAGGGCAACATTGTCTTTGCGGATGGAAATAATGTAGTTTACTATTTTAATAATCCTGTCGCATACCTGGTAGCTTTAAGTGCACGGAGGGCCGGGGTTATGTTGTATATATATATATATATATATACATATGTACAATAGCGCTAAGGCCTGCACCACCGTAAATTGGCAACGGTTTTACTCTGCCCATTTTTCCTTTACTGCCTTGACAAGAGCCTTTCTGAATTTTTACTCATCCTCTTTTATCCATAATATATGTTATTTCGTCATTTAATACCATTAATTTTTTAATAGTATTTTCACGTTATTCGCATGTATTCTATTTTTTTGTTCTACTTCTCACAGCCTATTCCATTTAAATTTTTGAATTCTTTCTCCACTGCCCCTTTTGCGTTTTCGCACCTCAATCTATTTTAAACAATACTTCAATACCTCCCGAGAAATTTTCATTTTCTTGTGTTTCTTCGCTGGTAAATATTTATCCATCTCTTTATAAAAATTAGAAGGTTTTACTTTTTTATACAATTTTATTAAAAAATCGTGACAATTCACAAAATTGCATAACTACAGTGCTATTTTGATTCTAATAAATATTGTAATCCAGAATAATGATCGTATTTTAAATTAATACTCGTAGAGCTCAATAATGTTGAATGTAGAACTTAAGGTGCGTAATAAATGTTAGAAAACATATTTAAAAATATAAAGTGGATTAGTGGATGAAGTTCGCTAGAATAAATAGCAATTTAAAAAAAAAGCCAATTGGTAAATTCGATTTACGTGATTCTCCACGCATTACAAGATACAAACCAAAAACTTTTTATTAGATTCGTAAATATTAAGAAAGCATATTTATTAAATGATTTCTACATAATTTCGTGCAATTCTCATGGAAATACTTTATTTTTTCTCTAAGCAATCTCTTGATATTGATTGACAAGTCTGAACAAATTTACAGACTAAACTAAATGACAAGAAATGAAAATTCATCTTTGGGTGTAGTCGAATCAAAAACAATTTTTGTTCCGTGTTTCAATCCAATGTACAAACTTAATGAAGTAAAAAAGAGAAGTAATGCTCACGTGAGAACACTGAGAGCTATTATGTGTTTATACTAAGGTTACAAGAATACACACATACACACACATGTAGTACTTATACGCGAACTCGGCATTTGGCTGAACAAATTCGGTATTAGCACACAGTAGGAATATACTAATCTGCTATGCTGAATGTGTAATGGATTAAAAAAAAAAGGTAAAAAATAGCCGATCACGAGACCGCCCGAGAGCGAGAGCTGCAGTGCTTGGTATTTAGGACACCATGAGCTTGTAATATATATATATATATAAGACGCAACACGAGTTCTCGTTTAAAGCGAAAGTAAAAGGAAATTTTTCGCAAATACGAGCTACAGAGTACCAGGTAATGCTCATGTGTTGTACACAAAAACTCACATCCACGTGATGGAGGCTCTTTGTGCAAGTGCGATCGATGTATACACACGTGCTGGTGGTGCCCGTGCCCGGCCTGCGTGTATAAAAAATACACGTGACGGTCTGACTGCCCGGTCAAACACGTGAGTTCGTTGAATGTTGTATATGTGCGTAAATACACCGTCCGATCGTAATTATTGAGCAAGTCATGCAAGCAAATTATACTCAAATGAAGCTACGTTAAATTATCTTTTACGCTTTCAGCTCGTTGAAAAACATTCATTTTTCAAGTCTAATTGTTTTGTCGGAGTGTGCTTATCACACGGAGTGATGACGATTCGTAAAGTTTGTAGCTTTCTATGCGGTACGGTACGAGTTGGTTTTTGTCGGGCAATTTCTTTTCGCCCGTGACGCGTTAAAAATGTTTCAGGAACCAGGACCATTGGTTACCTTTGTGTCCCAACAAACATATTTCCACGCGAAAGAACAAAAAAAATGTAGGGCATTCTACCTCCTTGAACCGAAAATATCATTTCTTCATTCTGGTCGTTCATTTCTTGCTCCTAGTAAATGACATTTAAGAAAATTAATTTACATAAATCTAGTACATTTTTCTTTTATTCACGTGTTTTATGCAATGAAAAGCATTAGAAAAATCAAGAAAAATATTCAACCATTTGTATGATGATTGTATTAATAATTATAACGATAATAACTCGCGATGCGCGTCTCCTTCATATATCAGTATATTATACATATCGCCCGTTGGATGAAAGTTAAGGTGCTATCTCGATTTTGAGATCGGCATAGGAGCTATTTCGGTGTTTAGTTTTGAAATAGTTATCTTTTTATTATATTAGTTGGAAAAATTACAATCTACATTTGATTTTGTTTCAGTGTAAACATTTTTAGTAGCACTTTCTTTTGCGTCAATCTATTTTTTTATTCAATTTCATCAATTTAATTGGAATATAAAGGAGCTTGTATACTTTACATGTATTTATAAAAATCAAAATAGTTTATGCTTTTCGGATCTCAACATTAAAATAGCTTACCTTCTTTTACTCGTAAGGCGATAGTATGAGTTTTTCATATTTTTCCCTCTATATCTCGTTCTATATTACGCTTGAATAACAAGATGTGGTGTACAGCTACGTTCCAGAATTTAGTATAAGTACAATTAATAAAAGTGACAAGTGGTCACAAAGTTCACATTCTGTTTTTGTACCTAGTCACTCATACATTTTACCTACGAAACCCGATTGTATTGCGCTGTATCTTGTTTTTGGAGCATGCAATAGATTCACGAATCGATGAACACTTGTGAATTAAAAATAGTTATTAAAAAATCAATAGGCTTCGATTATTCTTTCAAAAAACTTTCTCGTTATCAGTTAGCTTTATTGCTTCAAGTAAGTTAGACTTCTATCAATAGAATACAATAACAGATTAGTATAGCATTGTATGAAAATTATTTTTCCTTAAAGTAGCTAAATATAGTGTATTACTTTTTCTTAACCTAGTAATTTTATTTTTTTCAGCGTAAAACTTCTAATATCATAATGTTCGATAAGTCAAAATCAAGAAATACAACAAAAAGGTTCTCGTTTGTTAAATTGTTTTATTTTTATAATCGAATACTCGGATCCACAACAATACATTTTAACGAGATTTCACTAAAGAACGATAGTTTTAAACGTTGGTCGTTCAGTTATTCGAGTGCTGGCACAGCCTATAATATTTTTTTATTAACGTTGTTTATCATCGTACAGTTTTTTTACCTACAAGATTACCCGAACGTGTTTACTGTTGATGAACAGTATAGCGAAATTTACATACGAATATTCTATACTCTCCTTTTTGCTGCGGTAAATTTTATTTTGATTCAAAGTATTGTCAAACCAAACAAAGCCATTCTGATCTTTACAAAACTCAACTCGGTAAAAGAATCAGTAGGAAAAATTAAAAAAAATGTTAACATCGAGGAATGGATAGTAAAAGAGCTAAAATATATTTATTTCATTAATTTGAAGAGTATTTTATCCATACTTTTTGTAGCACATTATTTTTTTCGTAAGGACGACATAAAATTCTCTATTTATTCATTTATACGAGTGATTCATCTTATTATAATAGATGTCATAGTTATGCAGTACGTATTTTGCACCATCTTAATTAAAGTGTTATTTAAAATTATTGATTCTCACTTAACAAACGATTTTGAAAAGCCCATCTGCGAGGGAAATATTGATTCCTCCGGTGACGACAATGTACAATTGAAATTATTGACAATGCTAAAGTTGCGGAAAATTCATATTCCACTAATTGAAATATCGCAGCATATATCTAATTTTTATTCTCAACCAATATTTGCCTGTATCTTGGTGTATTTTGCATCAATTTTGCGTTATGGCTATGCTATTCTAGTTGGTATAAGTAATGGTAGTAGTATTCTAACAGAAAAAATGTTACTGTATTTGATGAGTTTCTTCGATACCTTGATTATGGCTACTCTATTAACCAAGTGTGCAAGCTTGGCAATCAAACAGGTAATGCATTACTAATTTAAAATTCACATTTTTAGCAATAAAATCTTACTAAACGTTGATAAATTATTTAGAGTAAAAGGATTTCGTCTACATTGAATAGATGCTTATTGAAAAACAATGATGAGAAGTACAAAATTATAATATATCAAGTAAGAACCTACCGATGAAAATTTTTCGTTATGAATTGGCAATGAAGAAATACTTCATTCATTTTCAGCTTTTGATATTCTCACATCAATGTAGAAATACAGATATGAAGTTTGAAGTTGTAACCGTCTTTCCGCTTAATGAAAAGTTACTCGCATCGGTTAGTATTTTTTTCTTGAAGTTCATTAAGTCACGTCACAAGGTTGAAATCAATTTAAGCAGCCAACGAAAATATTTTCGTTAAGACGAATTAAAATTTGGTTACTCATATTTTTCAGATGATAAGTATGATTGCGTCATATTTAATCCTGCTGTACAAATCTAATCACAAATAAATGAAGCCGTGTTACAGTAGCCAATGATTATCGGCCGCATGACTATAGGAGCCTCTTAATAATCATCCGTCCGAGCGTCATGCAGTAACTTATAACATTCGAAGTAAATTATTTAGGTATTAAAATATCTTAATTTCAGCTGATAATAATGTTTTGCTTGATATTATTGTACATTTTTGTCCTCTTCTAATAAAGATAAATGTATAAAGTACCAAAGTATTCGAACTTCATTAAATATGTGTGTAATTTTTGCATTTATACTTCTATTAATATTATAACTAATTTTGATTCTTATCTAAATATGTAAATCATATGACCAAGTATGCAACCAAGTATGACCAAGTAAATCATATGACCAAATAATAATACTTTGAAACCATTTTGTAAGTTTACTTTGATTGTGAGAGTATTGTGAAGAAATGAGTAAATAATTAGTAAGATATGTCATAAAAACGAAAAATCGTATGAATGTATATATATTATTAACACATTTATTGTATTATATTGTATTGATAAAACAGTCACAACTACCTAAGTATCTCAATTTCATTTTTCAATATTTTCGAATTTATTGATACAATATTAATTTCCTACACTGGCGTAAAAAATTAACATAAATATTACACAGCTCCATAAAAAAAATTCTTTTTTTTTGATATTCCGAGAAAAGATGTTCAGACTTTTTTATGATATTAGTAAAAATTCCACATAATAATTTTATTTTGGATTATTTTTTTTTAAAACGACCATCATGTAAAAATAAAACATTAGCCTAAGAGGGCAGAATGTTATTCATACATAAAGTTCAAAATTCAACATTAGAAAATTTTTCTTAACAGTCTCAGCTAGCTCTGTTCCCGAGTTTTATCAGCAGCCAGAACACGCAATAGTAATATGAATGCATAGGAGATAATGTTATTACGTCATTTCTTTTGTACTTGTATTCGACCCTTACGGTTATCACGTGCTCTCACTGCTGGAAGAATTTTGTATCAGAGTTTCTAATGGAGAAATCACATTTGATTTAGAATGAACCAAAAAAAAAAAATATCAAAAGGCAAGGTCAGCTGTTCGGTATAACTGTAGACACCCAATCGTATACAAGTATAGTTTCCAACGATATGCATGGTTTTGTATAAATAGTTATTCTTGACACTATTATACTCTCTAGTTGGCATTTTTTAAACTATCTAATTGTTTCTAAAAGTTTATAGATACAAGCATATCATTTGAATTTATAAGTATCTGTTTAAATCGAGGTTTCAATACAAATACTAATTTTTATTTCAAGAGAATTATTAACTTCCGGTGTTGTTCTTGATCCAACGTTTAATTCAAGGTTTAACACACCTTATCAAAATAATTGTTATTGATAAAAATAAATTAACACCCAGAAATTTTTCGAGTTACATAAATTATAAAAAAGATTTATATTTTTCGATAAAATAAGAACTATATCATTGTATTGATTCATAAAAAGCATTGAAAATCATATGGAAATTCGGATATTTAAAAAGTGGCAGTAGTCGGGATGCGCAATATAATTGCACACACACAAACATGCAATAATACTGTTCGTAACAGTCGTTACGTAACATTCGTAATTCGTAACTTCGTATTATCAGGTGTATATAGTATTGGAATTCGAATATATTTAAAAAATCTTTTCACTAAAGACATCCATAATACTTACTCATTCACGTACTTCATGCCGAAATGAAAACTAAACTTCCTCCACCTCCGATTTTCCTTCCAACAATTTCATTTGTTGTATATACATCAGATTTTATGTTTGATTATTTTCTTAATTTTTGGATGAACTGCGTTTGGACAAAATAACACTTAGTCGCATCCAAATGGTTTCAACATTTGTAGAAGAAGAAAAACCAAGTGTCAACTGTCTCTTTATACTGCCATACCACTGAATAAAACCAATTTATCGAAATTGTACATCATACACTTGCGACTAATAAAAATTACTTTAAAAAAATCAAAATACATTTCACAAAGTATATTGAATACCAACTGCAACAACGGTTCAAGTTATAAACGTTAACCAAATGTTTGGGAAATGTAATTTTTATTACTAACTCTGCAAACACTCTTTCAGCTGATTAGGCCACACATAGGCGTATCCATCCGTGCGTCGTCGTCATCGACGTCATCGTCGTCGTTGTCGTCGATGACTGCAGGGGGTATGAAAACATTCGTGAACTTGCGCACAGCGATTCGCACTGGGGACGTGGTGACCAATCTGATCGCAGTCTACTTCTATACTTATATATTTGCGAATCGCGAATGGGTATATCGGTGTATGTATTGGCTTGTCGATTACCATTATCATGAAGAAGTATCTCTTCGCAAATGCGCATATATAATTACTTATTGCCTCGCGCGCATCGCAAGTGTCGTGAATGTCGTGATAGTATCACGGTGATACTCGTGATGCTTTTTCACTTATATCTTATATTCAAAACTATTTCTCAGTACATACATTATTAACACATATACACATCCATATACTTAAGAGCTAAGCCCATCAGTTTGAGCTTTAGAAGTATTATCTAAAAAAGAAGAATAAATGGGAAAAAATCTTTTTAGTCGTAATGTGATTTGTTCAAAATAACTGTAATGAATATAATTCAAACAGAATTCGTGGTCATCACAAATCCAAACGTTTAAAAAAAACAATGTCTGCAAATTGTAACTGTAAACGTTGGATGCCAATGTTTGAAGGAGTCATATATTTTTCAGAACAAATTAACCACTATTTTTGATGTAAAACAAATTTTGAGCTCAATCTGAGGGTGGTTTGAATAGGTCTCATGGTCAATGTATATGTATGTAGATCAAATTCTTCGACTAACTCACGTAATTATCATTCGAATGGTCTCTAATTTTGTCGATAGCTGCGGATTTAATATCCAACCTGATGGTGCATTACATTTGGACAGTTTTCATTGAAGGGAGTTCATCGCAGTTTTACCGCTCCAAGGGGAAGAAAAAAAACAATTTTTTCGCCATAAATTCTTCACACACATTTTACACCTTCGCGTTCAAAGGCAAAATTGTAGTGTTGATAAAATACAATTTTTTTTCAGTACTTATATGTTTCAATCTAAAATGAAATTCAGTTGCTGTATAATACAAAATAGTGATAAAGACAGCAAAAAAATCGTTATTTAATTTCCTTGTATAGAAGGAAAATAAAATCCTACAACGAAGTGTAAGAGACAAAAATTGTAGAGTTTATGAAAATTCAACTTTTTTCAGTACATTTTCCTCCACAATGTCGTCTTGAGACTCTACACGGCCAAAATCGTTTCAAAATTATCAAAAATCGCTTTATAGCAATTATCTTTTTTTTAGAACCTGTGCGAATAAAATATTGAACGCAAAAATTGTGGATCCTGTAAAACACACTTTTTTTACCATTTTGGTTCATAGTGTCGTCCTAACTTAGTGAATAACTAAAATCATCTTAAAATATAATTATGGTTGAAAAGTCGCTTTAAAGCATATAATTTTTGTTTGTATTCACAGACAAAATATTAATACAAAACTGATGCATCAGATATGATATAAAACTAATGGAATTACATAAAAATCAAATCAATAGTTTAAATTATACTTTTTGCTCTGGCACCTCGTAGGTTGGTCATGTCCAAGACGTAGTGTTTCGCATAAATTTAGTCCTTTGTTATCTATACATTAATAATATGTGCAGTAGCGTTAGTGTTTAATCAGAGTGTCTTTAATTTGTATTTTGTACGAAGAGTGCTTGATATACAGTGTAAGAATCAATTAAGCATCCAGGGTAAAATTCTGCCACGTAATATTTTTAATTTTTAGTTCAGCTAAAAGTGATATTAATAATATGTTGAAGAACACTCGACTGACTTTTTTAGCATTCAAGTAAAAAGTAGAAAATAATCAGTGAGGATAGTAACACTGAAATCCGTAGTAAATCGATCGCTACATTGATTCCGCGTTGAATCAGTGCTGATTCCATGATGAATATATGTTGAATATGGGTTGAATGGGCGTTCCTTAAATGTTACCTCGCTTGAAAAAAACCACATAGGATTCCCACATGAGTTTCCCATACTGGAAACCACATAGGAAACCCATGTGGGAATCCTATGTGGTTTTTTTTCTAGCGAGATATGAAGGTTTAAATATAATTACATATGTACGCTTGGTATAAACTTGGGCAGTATTCTTTATTACGAGTTCAGAGCTCCTATACCATAGAAATATCCGAATAGCAGTGAATAATAAGTAATTTTAAACGCATCAGCTTATAATCTGTGTATATCCGACGATGATTGCCTGAATTTAGCATGAATTCAACATGACTTAACACGGTGGCTTATGCACTGAGAGACCAATTTGTTCACTATAAACATGATATGTTAACTGTTAATATATTACGTTAATCATCTGAGTGGATATATTAATAGTTAACATATTATGTTTATTGTAACAAATTGTCCCCTGCACGCTCCATCCTGCACCATGAAACTGCACCCTTAGGGCAGGGTGTCCAGTACTGGCGATTTTT
>JAPYYV010009317.1:0-22424 GCA_030522625.1 Copidosoma aretas | reverse complement strand
GGGGGGGGGGGGGGGGGGGGGGGCCTGGATGCATTTCGCACCGAAGGAGCCGAAGAAATAGCCACCGCGTCGGGTCCGCAGGGGCACCATTGTGCCGCGCTGCTATGCGTACAAATATACATGTATCGATATACGGGCGATGCAGGCGTTTAAAAAGCGTTTAGGGCCGATCGAGTAGGCCCGGTAGCTCCATACATCAGCGGCGCGCCCCGGGCGGCGGTGGGGCCCCTTTATTCGGCCGTCGTTGCGTCGAGCGTTACCGGGAGTTGGACGCCGATCGAGATCGACGTCGGCGATATCGTCCCGGCGATGATTCTTTTCGGTGTTTGTGTTTCTGGACGGCAGAGGAGTTTTGTGTGCACGGGTCGTCCGTCAAGGAAGGACGGAAGGAGGAAACGACAATTAGAGGAAGAAAGTTTGGGCTGTATGACGTGTGGACCATATACATATAGTTAGCGGGGGCTGAAGGACGAATGGGAGGACATGTTTATTTATGTACGAGGGTGCTGTGTATCGTTGTTTTTCCTGCGGGCATAGCTTATAATGGACAGTGCTGGTGGCCGGTGAAATTTATGTTTACAGAAACAGTGGTAGGTCACCCGGTGTGGATACTACTGTTTTTACGCTGAAGAAGAAAAAAAAGTGTGACCGACTTGATGGTATATACACGAATGGACCGATTTAAGCTGTGCGTAAAAATCAGTGCTGCACTGTTGAAAAAATTTTTACACCAATTTTCACGTATAAAAATGTACCGGCAACGTCTTGCACAATCGTAAATTTTTTTGTAAATTATATATAATCATCGTGTTAAACATTGGATTTATTATGTTATGGAAATAAACATCGACCAATACATTCGATACAAGTGATATGGAATTTTGGATCTAGGGTCTTGAAATTTTTTGAACAACGAATCGTTAGAACATGTCTTTTTTCCCCGAAATGGTGCAACAATTTTATGATTGATGAATTTTCTCGTTAGGCACAAGTATGTATTTCGATGCTCATGAATTGAAATGATATTTTCTCGTAAGTATATCTATACATATACATGCAACATTAACACTGCAGCCGTCGATCGGTATAATAATTGATCTCCTATATACCAACAAATTTCCTGCCTCAGTGTATACCCATCCCTAGAGACATGATTCTACTCTTTTCATACCATCCGTCTCTCTTTGCCGTATACTTACTTCCTTTTGACATAATACCCCCACATTATGCGTATAGAAAATATTTTTCCTCCTCCTGTGTACAGAGGCACACTTTAGACTCGCGCCTTTACCTTGGGGATCGAGGCGATGAAAAAGAAAAAAAGAAAGCTATTTCTCGTGCATGTGCGCGTGCGTGCAGATACATCCATCACACTTGTGGAGGCATCACATAAGTGTATATAATATAATGAGGGAGGAAGTCAAAGTTGGATGAACAGAAGCGGGCGGCAATTACGGGGAAGGCCTTTTTCAGAATATTTTTGACCAGCAGCAGCTATATTATGTTTTTCTTCCGAATGTTCGAAATGTTTAAGGTCGCGCCGGTTCTGCGGACAATGATATTTTTCGTGCGAGCAATAAATTTCCTCGATATCACGGGTATAATATCAAAAAATAAAACCAGTAAATCCCAACTCGTTGACAATGGATTGTTGTTTACGACGACGGACCGATGGCTTTGTTTCGAATCACAGCATTATACATCCGCGTATACGAGAAGTAAATACGCTCGATTTTTCTTCGTTTTTTGTTTTTGTTTTATCTTTCCAAAAGCTAATCAGTACGTATTTTCTTGAACCAATAAACAATACCCACGTATCACGGACGCGGGGACAAAAGTTGAGGAAAATCCTCCCCAAAGGCCAGGAAACAAACTCAAACGCCGTACAAGATCCTTCAGGCCTCGCGAGCCGGAAAAGCTCCTCGAGAGAAAGAGACTCCGCTGTGCCAAAAAAAGAGCGGAACTCGAGCCGCACACTGGAGTACAGAACGAGCGCCCGCAGCGCGAACCCGAAAAGGCCTCGTTTCCCAAACTGCGCTCGCTAAACGATGTCCATCCGTACGGTCTTATATACTTATAACGTTTACGGTATACGCGGGGACACAGGCGATCCATATACATACACACGTAACGGAAGGGACGCCACAATGGCTGTATACTACTTATTGGAGAACGGGACGGCGGGACGACAAACGAGCTTGTATACAGAGATAATACGGCGCATCCCTCGCCAGCACAATGGGGGTTGTATATACGTACGAATGGGGATTCTGTTTCTGACGCTGCTGCTGCTGCTGCTGCTGTTGGCTCTTTCGCGGCGACGACGTGATGGAGTTGCTTCCCGATGGCCAAGATTTATGACGGGATTCCGCGCGCATCGGGCGAAAGAGCGTCATAGATCGTGTGTGTGTGCGTGCATTGTGCGGGCTTTCAATTTAATGGCTCGGAGTTTGCAGTGGATGTGCGCCAAAGTAGATCGATTTTGTGATTTTCGGCGAGGCAGCGAAAGAGTCGCGTCGAGAGCGGCCGGTGTATACATATATATATATATATATATATATATCGTATAATTAGCCGGACAAATGGGAGCGGCGAGAGAGGATATAAATTTCTGGAAAAGGACGTAGTTTCAGTGCTGATGGGGAATCGTGGATCGAGTGCGCGTTTGTGAGTTTGGGGCTGCTTTGGAAATTCGATCGCGCGATTGGGATCGGAATCCATTGTGTTGAGGGGGCACCCGCGGGATGGAGGGGATGAGCTTCACTCGCTTCTTATTGTACACACTGTGCGTGTCGAACAAAGTTATTTATATTTATGATCCACAGTTAGTTCAATTTTGTGTTTTTCATGACGATTTTCTTGTGGAAGTATTTCATACAAGTAGGGATGCAAGTGGTTGGCTGAGCCTTCAGTCGATGATTGAGGTTGCGTATGGTTCAATGTTAAGTATATTTATGAAGTAAAACTTTTTATTCGTCTTATATACCATTGACTATATATACGTATCAGAATGCAGATTCTCTGCGACTCGAGAAAAGTCCAAAAACATCGAAAATGAAGGCTTTCCGCTTCAGAAGAATATTATTAATATCTTAACCATCTTACAAATGTAGTCGATGCTAACAAAATCAAACTCCGCTTAGAAAGTATGATTAAGAATCGCGTTACTATAGTTTTTATTTACCGCGGAGAAAAATGTATTTTAATGACGCTGAGGTATCAAGTGGTTGATTAAAATAGAGAAAAAAATGAATTTTTGTACAATTTATAATGCAATAATTGAGGAATTATTTTATACGTGTGAAAGAAACTGAACTGAAAGGACTCATATCATATACACAATATTTGTGTACAAAGTACAAAGTACACCTATTTTGTGTAATTTTTACAAATAATAAGAGTGTAGAATAAATAGCAAGCAACACAAAATTTTTAACTGTGTATTTATGTGTATATTATATGATAAAATAACTGAATATGAAAACATTATTATTATATAACCTATTATTTTATTACATTATACATATATACGTTATTAAAAACTACTCCACTTAAGTTTCAAGTGAAAAATAAGTCTACTCACGAAACATAAACTTCTTATTTCTTACTCCGTTGTTGATCGCTTACTGCTCAGTATGATATACGTGTTCACTCGATGAATGACTAATTCACACTGTTAACAAAACATCAAGTAAGCTGCGCAGCTCATTGCGCAGTATACAATGCTCACCTCAGCTAGGTGACTGACACAGCTGACTCACTCGTACCTATCTGCTGACTCAGCTCACCCGATGTTTTGTTTTCAGTGTGATCTAGAAATCCATCGAGTAAACACGTATTTACTGAGCAGTGAGTGATCAACAATGGAGGAGGAAATAAGGAGATTATGTTTCGTGAGTAGACTTATTTTACACTTAAAACTTAAATAGAGTAGTTTTTAATAAATTATACGCATGTAATGTAATCATATAAAATAACAAGTAAGACAATGATACTGTATGCATAGTAAAGTCAGTAAATTCACTACATAATATTACATGCATGAGTCGAAAACGGGATATTTTGGTGTGTGAAATTGTATTCTCAAAATTTAGTGTTTACAATATTTCTATTATTTTTTCTATGTTATGTGAGGTCCAAACTAGCCGAAAACTTTGGACCTGGCTCTATTGTCATTTTTAGAAAACACATGATAATTTAGATGGCATTTTTATAGAACTTCAAAGAAGCATTACGTTAATGACAGACCTGGTGTAGACTAAGGACGTAATGGTACTTTTTTGGCAATTGTAAAGCCCTACATAGAAATTTTTCAACGAAATTTAGTTTGGTACATTTGCATACCAAAATCCTTCGTATACTATATTCGCCTTATTAAAAATTTAAAATACCTTTAAGATTAGAGGAATTACGGTTATAACCGCTTATTTTAGCCAGCACAACTGTCAATATTCGCGATGACATTACAATTACCCCCATTCAAATTTTTAGTTGAAAAGAATTGGTCGATGTGCTTGTTCGCTCTACTATACAAAATGGTCAAATCCAAATGTCAAATAATGGATCACTTGGCATAACTAAATCGTTTGCCTCGTGCAATCCAAAAGTGTCAAAACTAGGATTCACATTAGGAATGTCTTGTACATTATCAAAATTTTCTTTTTATTTTTGTAAACGACTTAAAAGGATGCTAGAAAGTTCAGATTATTTGAAAATACAGCTTAAAAAAATTAAAAAGTTATCCCGGGCAGTATAAGCTGCTGAAAATAAAATTTTTAAATGCTTCGCATGACGTTAATGACATTTTGGCCTGTTATCTTGATCCTACGTCCACGGCAAATATTTTTTTTACTCGATTTCAAAAGGGCTATCAAGAGAAAATTAGTTTACACTGTTTGAAAAAAGTTTTGGCTCAAAATAATAAAATGTGTTGTTTATAAACATAGGCTTCATGAGATATCGCAGGTTAAAAACTACTCTGTTTCAGTTTTGAATGTTGGCAATGGTCGTACATTGGTTATCAATTATTCGTCAATGTTTATTAATTTACACTGTTCAAAATCTGTTTAATTATAAATGAAAAAATTCTGTTTGAAATCGAACAAACTACACTAGTTTTGTGTAAATTATATTTTACACAAATCTTGTGCACACAAATTCTATGCAATTTTTACAAATAATGAGTGCAAAATAGAAAATTACACAAAATTTTTAACTGTGTAACTATAATATTATGCGTGCAGATCAAACTGAAATTTACCAGATAATTCCGGGTTAATGATCGAACCAAATAATTTACACTTGGACAGGTATCATCATTCTTCCTGTAGCGATCTCAACTCATACTGCACACATCTGTTGAGGCGCTACTTCAGCCGCCTGTTGAATTTCATAGGCCTATACCTACGTATAATCTCACTTCTACATTTCAAAAACGTATAAGAAGAACATTGGCCCGAAACTTTTAAAGTATAAGTCTCGAAATAAAAAGATGAAAAAATAATCTTTTCCATCCAAACACACACGACCACCTCAATCCACCACCTTACTCGATCGATCCGTCTAATGGAGCCTGATGCAGTACGGTAATCCTGAAAAATTTCCCGTGACACCCTCGTACGCATTATTACACATACCTCGGCACAATAAAAAAATAAAACATACGGGCGCAAGAACGCGGGAGGAGAAAAACGAGGAGTCACACGGTCGCGCGCGCATACAACACGCGACAATAAAAATGTAGACGTCGAATTTGCACCTCTCGCCCCGTAATGTACCTGCACACATTATACTTGTGTACACGCGCGCGCGCAGCTGATCCGGGGCTCCAGATTCCATTGTCCGAAAAGTGGGCTCGTGTGGGCGGGTGCCTCGTTTGGATATATACGTATAAGGGTCACTCAATGGACTAACTTCGGGGGGTAGGGGGGACTCTCATTCATGCTCACCTGCGGGAGGATCGTGAGAAAAATGCCGAAAGCTTGACTTTGGCACTGCGCGTGAAGCATACTTTTACGTATATGTGTATATGCATAGGTGCATCTTTCGGTCAGTTCGAGGAAGTTCATTTTTTATTCTTCTCTTTATTCTCGAATCGGCCAAAGATGCCTTTCTCGTACCTACATACACGTATAATATATGAAGAGTCTTGGGGAATTTTTTCCCCCCTAATTCGGGTGCCGAGGCGTTGTTCCGTATACATATATACTTTTGTTCCCGGGATTAATTGCCCCGAAGGTGTATCCGAGCGAGAGGAAAACATTATTAAATTCCAGAATCCCTTTTCCGTTTCATCACAATGGTACACACCTCGCGCGCGGCATTCAAACGCAAAACGCGCAGATTGGATTTCCAATGTTTTGTACACGGACCGAGATTATTATAGATGCAGTATAGGGTATATACGTATGAGTGAACGATCGTATAAAATCATCCTTCACGGATCGGTCCTTCCGTGCCGCGGCGGTATGTATACAATAGCACCGCCCGGCGCCCCCTTTGTTTCCCTCTCTACGCTTTCGCCTTCTATCATTCTTTTGTGTACATACGGCGCGGCGCGGCTACCGGTTTTCCTTTCGGGGTGATCTCTTAATCGAATCGATTATACGTGGGGAGGAACATATAAGCGTCGGCGCTTCTTTCGGGTGCGCGCGCGTGTCTTGGATCGGCAAACTCATTCGAAGCCACCCAAAGCGCGGCGTCTCGGGCTCCATTAGATTTTCACGCTCATTTTGAAATTCTTTTCACCTTCTCGCTGCAGCACCGTCCCGATTCGTCGGTCCGTTTCAATTTGGGGCTTTGTTGTTTTTGTACTCTCCGTGCAATCGTTCCCCTTTGTGTGGTCTAATGAAAGATGGAAATTAAAAAATCATCAGGCACCGTGTGTACATGATATACACGTATACATGTGTACGTGACCCCGATGTATATAATAATATGTTGCAGAGCTATAACGTGTGACGAACGAAAAAATTCCTCTCCAATGTTACGTGTTATTAATTTCTCGTTATTTTCATGCTGAATTTGCTATTTTTTTGTTTTATTCCGTCGTCTCTTCGTATTTTTCTGTTTTTTTTTTTGTTTTTTGTTTTTTTTTTTCATTTGTTTTTCACTCCTCCATCAACATTCCGACTTGAGTTTCTTGACTTTCGTCCACGGCCGGGGCGAGCGAAACTCGAGGTCGAGCTTGCTCCGCTCGCCCCTCCTTCGGATCTTCAGGACGAAGATGTTCGGGTTCTCCTCGGGATCGACCGTCGGCAGTTGGACGGGCGTCGTCGTCGTCGTCGTCGTCTGGCCCGGACTCGGATAAACGGACACGGTCCTTCGGTCGCCGACCGACTTCTGGAGCACGTAGTCGTTTCCGTTGTGCGACTGGGGAAAATTAGTAGTTTTCGTCACAAAAGTGCGATCGCCTCCAGGGCGATTTTATTAACGTAGCCCTGGTTGGATCGCACTTGAGTGGCGGACACTGTTTTTCCTACCGAGGGCGCACCAGCCTCTCAAAAACGCCCGAAGTAGGGAAAAGAAATTTCGTTGCGAGTATAATAGCTGTAAGCCCCGACCCGCGTTATCGTATTGAAAAAAAAAAAATCCAGCTCGCCCTTACTCCCCCGCCGACGTTCTTCGGGGACTCCCCGACCTCCGGCTCGATACAATCGCAGGGCGGCTCGAACTCCGGCTTCGGCTTCTCCTTCTGCAGGCGCACCACCAGTCGGCTATTGTTGAAGGTCGTCTCGATCTCGCTGTAGGGCAGGCCCCTGCTGGCTATCTCCGATACGATCCTCGGCTCCTCCGGCTCTTCCCGTGCCGTTGGCGCGCAGCCGCAGCCGCACGAGCTGTCGTCGTCGTCTGCGATTACGTTTGCGAGGATCGATGGTTCACCTTTACTTATTTTTTATGACAGCAGGTATACATTGGGTGCTTCTTCACCCATACCTGTCGTCGTCGTCGTCGTCGTCGTTATTGTTGATGTTGACGGGCACGATCGTAGCGGCGAGCGTCGCGAGCCTACGCTGCTGGAGCACGAATGGTTCGAAAGAGAGGCGATGGATACTTGGGGCTTGTCGCGCATCGGGCAGCCGCAACCGCGAGCCGGGGATATCATATTCTGATCGCTCCTCGGCTTTCAATTTGGTCCGAAAACGTGAATTTTCTGATTGTCCGTTTGTTAAAAATTAATTTTGATAACCCAAATTCACGAGCGCGTCTGCTCGTCGTCTTTTGGCACGAGGGCTCGTTTATGTTCGCGAGAGGCTTGAAGTTGCACAATATACCAGGCTCATCGCTGTCGTCGCGAACAACGATAACCTCCGCACATCGGTGCGACAGCACTGTGTTTCGGCGTTAAAAATTAAAATTCAAGTAAAAATTAAAAATCACGCGCACAATTATCTTTCGGAACATCAAAATTCTCGTGCACGATGTCGCTGTTCCTGAAACCTGGTAAGTGCGCGAAAAATCGTTTGATCGCAAAACGACTCATGCGAATCAACCAGAGCCCTCCAACTGCTGCTGTCCCCCGATGACGGGCCCCCCGGATCTCTGTCCCCCGGCCGGCCCCAGGCCCGAAACCAAGTACTTCCACGAGGTGGGCGCCGAGATGGTCGACAATCGGCTGATCATCCGGATGGAAAAGGACAGCTCCGGCAAGAAGAAGAAGAAGAGAGGAGCCAACTGGGAGCCGCCCTGCGACTGCGACGTCATCGAGATCAAGCGGCCGACGAGCAGGCGCGATAGACCCGAGATCGTCAACGGCGCCGACAACAACCAGATACTCTTCAGGGTACACTCGAAGGGACACCTGAACAAAAAGGAGGACCCGAACTACATGCCGCAGGCCATAGCCTACAGGGTGGGTTGTTTCTTTTGATTTCCATCGCTGTTTCACGAATACACGAATACACGCGAATCCGGGACCAAGTGGGATCGCGGATTCTCGAGCCTGGTGTGGTTTTCGTCCGCAGTACATTTGATGAATTTTGAGCGTAGCATTGATCCCGAGACCTCATTTCGCCTTGGATCTATATTATATTTCTACGTACTACGTATTTTTGAAACAAAAATCTGACACTGCGCGCCGGCTCTCGTGTGCGTCGAACGAATTATGTCAAGGAGCCGCCCGTATTGCTTTCCAGATCAACAGATCCGGCCCGGAAACCGACCGCAGCCGCAAGATAACGATACATCCGCAGCTCGGTAATGAACTCTCCCTTATCAAACATCCGTATCTGCAATACCCGCATCTCCCCGCGCGATTTGCGCACAACTATACGCATAAAGAGTACATGGTCGATCGATGTTTGCTCTCGTTCACCATCAGGCGGTCCCGTCAGCCAGGAAGTTTACACGGACCACGTGACCGAGGGAGACAACGACGTTTACCTGTTGCGCGTGAAAAAGAAGAACGACGCCAGCGGTGCTGCTGGTGGGAAGAAACGCAATGTCGAGGTCGAGCTGAGGACCCCGAAACCGCCGAAGACGAAGCCAGCGGAGCCCGTTGCGACGGATCCCATCAACGCCGCGGCTGAGGCAACGGCCGAAAAGAAGACGCCGGTAGCTAAGACGGGCGACAAGAACGACAAGAAGAAGAAGAAAAAAAATCAGACGGGAAAGAAAAAACTCGATGCTCGACGGTGCTGAAACATGAAGTTGCGTGGAAACACTTGTCGAGGGGTAAAAATAAATCGCGTCTTCGACGGAGTCGGGAAAAAATTTGCATTTCAAAGAGCGAAACGAGCACATCATCGTCATCATCGTCATCATCTTCGTAATTGAGGCCGGAGCCCCTCCCCCGAGGGATCGAGAAGAGGCGAGAGGAGAAGGAACTCTGGAGGAGAATAGAGAATAATAATAATGATAATGCACGGGAGGAGAGAGTAGGTTAGTTGGCGCGTCCTCGAAAGCCCCGGAGGGTTCCAATGGCGTGAATGGCGATTTGCGGAAATAAGAGGCCCGTCGTCGTCGGCGGGAGCTTCTCATTCACGCGCATATTATGGGCGCGTTGTGCATTGCGCTTCTCGAAAGTCGACGACGCATCTTCACAATCACACGGAACGGGGGGGGGGGGTGGGTTGGCGGCCCCGCCCTCGCCGGCCCCGGCGGATTCCTTTTTTTTTTTTTTTTTTTGCGCGAGCATCTTGTACGAATTTTCGTGCGCGCGACAGTTCGTTCGAAAATATTTGTACTAATTTTTTTTCTTTTCTTTTTCCGAATGGAATTTTTCGAGTGTCTCGCCGTGCGATCGTCATCGGTACAAAAACACTTGTCACAACAAGTGGTCACCTGATCAATCAGTCGTCTTGTGCGACGTACCTGCGTTCACTTGCTTTGTTATTTCATTTGTGAAACAACTTCAGGTGCTCTCTTTTTTGTCTTCGTTACATAATTTTTTTTTTTTTTTTTTTTTTTTTTTTTTTTTTTTTTTTTTTTTTTTTTTTTTTTTCAAGAGCATTGCTTCAGTCGTCTCATCGCGTTTTCACGGATACGAAAAATTGTATGAAAAGGAAAAAATATCCATGTTGCCAGAAGGATGACGGTTGGTTATTGAGACTAGTGACCTACAATCCCTCGAGGAAAGGAAAAATAAAAAAAATTTCATAGCCAGCGAACGATGAAAAAGTGAAGGGAATAACAGAACCATTATTGTTTGGACGCTGACTTGGCGAAAAGAGAGCGCGATTCTTGAAAATCCGTCGCGCCTCGTTGGCCGTGGTATGAAAAAGTCGTTTTTGAAATATTCGTATTCGTGACACGTCTATACTTTAACTAATGGTTTTCGTTTTTTGAAAAGCCGAGAATTTTTTTAGTTCCTCGAGATTCTTGGAAAACCATTATTTTTTTGATCCAGAAAATAATATGGAATAAATATAGTCGGTAATCGTTGATTCTTGCGATGTGTCGAAAGATTATTCTTTCACGTGATAACTCATTTCAAACTCTCTGACGTCGAAAGAAAGGTTTACGTCCAAAAATACTACACGGATAATTTATTCACACGCACGATGCCGCTAGAATCAGAAATTGGCAAATATTGAAATGAAGAAACATGCTTCGACAATTCTTTCCGCGCCAATGAACGCGTAAGATATAGCTTTCAGTCACAATTTTAAAAAATGACCCCGGATCGACCAAAAACGATCATGTCTTACGTCAGTATCTTCTCACATACATATGAAGAGCAGAAGAGGGAAAAACTAGCATCTCGTGGCTGAATAAACTCTATGAATGGAGAAAAGCGTAGACATGCTTATTCTCTCTCGTGAATGAGAGAAGCGTATAATCTTGTAAGGAAAGGAAAAGTGAAAAAAAAAGCAAAGAAGTCGCACTCGCGCCCGTTCGTTATTCATACACACACGCTCATCTGAGAGTGCGTGTGGTCGTCCCTCATAACGTGAGCTATACAAGTACCGGCGCGCGACAATGGAGGAGCTAATAAATTATCCAGATTCCGTGAGAGACTCTCGAGTCTCCTCCGTTACGAGACGACGGACGAAAAATAGGGAGCCAACTTTTTATAAAGTACCTGCTGCACCTATACCAGGACACGGGGGTGTACGATTATTGGCTCGATTTTTTAGGTGACACTGACGTCGTTTCGTGCGTATGTATTTATGTATACCTCACACGTACCCGTTTTATATTAAAATTCTTGGACGTGCCTTCGATGTTTGAATTCTTGACGATTCGGTTGAGAAGTAAGTATTCGCGTTATCTTGTGCTGAGCACACATCAGAAGAATTTCGACAGGTATAATCGTGCAGAGAGCTAAAATCTCACCGTCACGTTCTTATAACGACGATTTCTTTGCTATTTGTAAATATTTTAATTAATGCAGATTCGAATCCTCAAGGCCTTCGACAGAATCGTTCAAACGTACAACGTACAAATTTGTCTTGGTAAAACACCTGAAGAAGTATCTTCATTCTACGAAAAAATATCCATTTACCATAAATCCATTAGACGCTGTTGAAAAATTTCTTTACGCACAATACGAAACTTCACATGCCCTTACGCCCCAAACAGTTGGAATAACCATGCGAGAAATAAGATTCTTCCTCACAATAGAAGAAGAATATCATACCCCATGCATACATACAGCTTGTGGTCGAGAGTGGTTGAATGGACTAGGCGACAAGTGACGGAGTTATAATGGCACTCTATGGAAGACGTGGGTTCATAATAGCTCTTAAGGAGAGAAAAAGTAAACGAATGTTATATAATTTATCGTGCGAAAATCGAGGGTGGCATCATCGTGATTCTTTTATCCGTGTGAAAGAAACTGAATTGAAAGGAGCAGCTTCGGTGATCGTTGACCTGGAATCGGGGAGTTGACATTTTTTTTATTTATTTATTTTTTTTTACTTGAAAGTACCGATAATGACTCTTTTTATTACGGCATACAGTACAGGAGCGTGGATCTGAAAACAAACTATCATTAGTAAACAAATAAGCAATAAACCGATAGAACGTTAGAATATTATTGACTTGTAAAAAGTGCTCGAGTACTCATAGCTATAAATAAATTTTACAATATTCTCTAAATTCTGTTTACCAAATCGTGTCAAACAATTTCTCGGTACTTACTTAAAGGACCCCGCACAAACCCCCGTGTTTTGAGGTCCCGTGTTTTGCGTTACATTTCAAAAAATTAGAATTGGGACTGTCATTGCGAAATTTCTTCAAGAGAGTTTCTTTCGTAAACTATAAAAACCGGCGAAATGTTTTGCATAATGGCACGTCTGTCGAAGTTAACAGGAGTTAAATATTTCGTATTAACCCACCAAGTCTTTGTTTATGTGGTACACATTCCAGACGTGCGCTATCATCCTGTTATATTTTCTGCTGATTTTAATTTCGTATAAAAAGCGCTAATGATAGCTAGCTAGCGTTAGTCGTAAAAGTTTGATTGAATTTTCAGTCTAAAAATGAACCACAAATTGCTAGTAACCTTTTTAATAATCAGAACATGTCAGCCTGAAAAACTCGGTATTTCTCGTGATATAACCGCGGGTGGAACCGATGGTGCCGGTGGAAGCTTGGGCGGCACCTCGGGTGGAATCGTGAGTGAAACCGTTGGTGGAAACTGGAACGGAACATCGGGTGGAACCGTTGGTGCCGGTGGAAGCTTGGGTGACACCTCGGGTGGAATCGTAAGTGAAACCGTTGGTGGAAACTGGAACGGAACATCGGGTGGAACCGTTGGTGCCGGTGGAAGCTTGGGCGGCACCTCGGGTGGAATCGTGAGTGAAACCGTTGGTGAAAACTTGGACGGAACCTTGGGTGTAACCGCGGATGGAACCGATGGTGAAAACTTGGGTGCAACCTCGGGTAGAACTCATCTTACAACAGTGGACGCAAGTAAACATGGAAACATTATAAATCAGCCAGTTTTCGAGACTTTGCCAGCTGATTATAATAGACAACCGTTTCCTCCTAATGTTGATACTCAATCAGTATTGTCTAATGACCATGAGATCGCCTTCACAGAAAAAATCGATGTGTTGCTCAAAAAAATTTTGATGTGTGTCAAGTCATTGATGTATTAAGTACTTTTTTTGTAAAGGCTTCTAACGCTTCTAGTAATTCTATTTTATTAGATCTACACATGTCTATATAATTGAATGATTTTTAAATAAATGATTGCTGAAACTGAAAAAATTATATCCTTATAATATCCTTATTTACCTTACCATAATATTTATAACATAATTTAAAAATACATTTTTTTATTTATTAATAAATCAGTGACAGTCATATTTCGCTGAATTACTGCTGTATGATGAAATTATACGCACTCTTTGTGATTACATAAAAAATTTTGAATATTTTTCAGACTCAAATTATAAGTTATGAATGTGTTACAGTAAATTATGTGGCTTATCAACACAGACATTATTAAAACTTTCCGTTAAAAGCTAGATGGAAAAAGAAGGATTGATGATTTTTTTAAATTTATTTTCAGAAATCTCGAAAGAGATTTGGGAAAAGTGAAAACTTACTCGAGCTGAAATTGGAAAAATTTTTCTTGGATAAACAACGTAGTTCTTATTTCGGCCTGATCGTGGCAAATTGCATAATAACATTTTTTAAATCTCACTTTTTTATGAACTAAAATTAGACATAACTTTTTCATATATCTTGCAACAGTTAAGGCTAAAATTTTAGTCATCATCAATCCAATATGTATATTCAAAAATAAATTATACAACACATTTTCCAGGACAATATATTAGAAACACAAAATATTAGAAGACAAAGAAAATTCCTAATGAATATATCAATTATATGAATTTTTCAAGAAATAATTTTACCGCATGTTCGTGCTGATGCAATGATACACACCTCTAACAACTTAAAATTACTTTCACTGAATTTTTGTATGTTTAAGTAAATTACGTATGAAAAATTCATTGCTTGATGTGAATTAATAATGCAAATTTGAATGGCCCAAATGTACGTTTTGGAGGTATACAAAATGCTGTGATAAGAGAGACTATAAAATGAACAGAATATCAATATAATGCTTGAATGCGAAAAATTCTGAAGCTCATCAAGATCATGAAAGGTTTGATTTTTGTTTTGGCCCTTGTGGCATGCACCAGTGCTCAGTACTGCTATTTAGAAAGCTGCAAAGGAGTACCTCACACTGTTTGCCAATACGTAAGTACAGCCGCCACTGAATTTATTTATATCTGATATAATACACACTCAAATGACATAGTTCCAAGTTTACAATAATAATTATTCATCATACTTAGTATAGCTTTTTTTAATAACCTTTTAGTCCTCAAAAAATAAATGCGGCAGACTAATCAAAAGTGGACTGTCCCAAGATGAAAAAGACCGGATCGTAAAGCTACATAATCAGCTCCGAAAGAAAGTTGCTAGCGGACAAGAAATGCGTGGATACCCAGGCCCTCAACCACCAACGGCAACCGGAAGAATGGCTGATTTGGTGATTTTTTATCTGATGCCATTTTACACGTGCTTGTTTTTTCTGTCAAAAAAAATGCTACTTGTTTCTTTGTTGTAAATTGTTATCATTTCCTTTTTTAATTTCCTTATAACAACAAATCGTAATGATAAAAATAAAATTAATCAAAATGAGATGTATTACTTGATTTCCAGGTTTGGGATGATGAAATTGCCAAAATAGCCCAGCATTGGGCAGATCAATGTCATTGGGGACACGATCAATGCAGAGATACAGGTAAGTTAACCATCATCAATGTCAATCTGTTTATCATTATAATGACTATTATTATTATTACCATTCTTATTATTATTATTACGATACTATGATTGTTATCATCATCATTGACATAGATTCGCACAGTTTAAACAATGTTCTTGATTAAAATTTTGGAATAAAAATTTACATAAGAAAAAAATATTAGTCCAAGTAAACTTACACTAGATGTATAGTTGTTAGCAAACATATATATCTAAACATTAATTAAAAAATTTATTTACCAGCGGAATATTATGTCGGGCAAAACATTGCTTACCAAGGATGTCAAGGAGATGTCAATTCTATCTCCGTTGAAAATATGGTTCAGGCATGGTACGACGAAGTACAAGACTTTGACGGACGTTCATTAAAAGGTGTTCCCGGCAAAGTTGTTGGTCATTACACTCAGATGATCTGGAGTGAAACCAATAAAGTTGGCTGTGGAGCTGTGAAATACAACGATGGAAGATTTAAGAAATTCTATCTTGTCTGTAATTACGCTCCAGGTGGTAACATTGATGGTACTTTAGTTTACAAAACAAAACATACTCAAACACAAAATCGACCTCAACAACAACAACAACAACAACAACAACAGACAAATTACAACAATCATTCACCGGCCAGAAGGCCTGAACCACAACTCACTCAAGAAAAATCGTACTCATATACTGTTAATGGAAAACCTGCTACAAAAGAAGAATTCGAAAAGGCCCAAAACCAATATCAGTCAAGTTTGTACACATGGAACGGACAGCCAGTGACTAAAGAAGAATTCGAGAGAAAACAGCGGGAGTTCCAGAATCCCCTGTCTAGGAATTCATTTTCTTATGGGAAACGGTAAATCTGCGAGCAGATTCGATATTATAAATATTTCTTTATGTGAATTAATATTATTTTTTTTTTTTTTTTTTTCATTCATTGCATTAATTTTCTATTCATTGATTAGTATTGTAACTTTATAAATTTTTGTAAATATTCAACAAAAGATTTCATGTGCATATGTCAAATGTTTAATATAAACTTAATGACTGTTTTTATGATTAACGAAAGTAGTTATAATTGATATGCTTTCTCATGTTAGTAATACGATAAAATTTTTATAATTGATGAATCTATTAAAAACGCCAACAATTCAATCAGTGATTCTAATAATTGATTTAAATAATTTTGGGTCCTTTTAGTCAGTCACCTAATTTTATTTAACATGCTTTTGATGTCAACCATTTAATTACATTTTCGGAATAAACTATCGTACTTTATGAAAGCATAATCGCACATTATAAAAAGTAGTAGTAAGATCACTCAAATATTTTTAATTTTTATAACAATAGATTCTTTTTCAACACTGCCTAAACTGTAAATTCAAATGTAGTTCATAATTAATTTTAATTAGTCTACAACATTAAGATGATCAAACTATTAATTTATCTATTGCGAAATCATAACGTGACATAATATGCGTCCCTGATATGCTGACAACAATATTGAAAACGTATTTTTTATTTTTTCACACAAACATAAAATGCCTGAGATACAACACTTTAGAAGAGGGGGCCTAAAATGTCATAATAAGTTATTCAAATAAATCAGAAAAGAATTCAACCAGAGCCTTCAGTTGGGATACAAATCAAAAGTAATAATGAAATTTTTATATTTTTCCAACAATGTTCTACAAAATCTAAGTATTTTACGAAAAAATTACACGATACGTTTTTTTCTAAAAACAAGTACGTAATTTTTATTCACAAAAACGTAAAAACGCTTTTTTTTGTAACAATGTTCCTGGCACTTTTTTGAACTCTCGATCCAATAAATCGTGATCACGAGGTCGCAATACATACAATATACTTTGCTGAGAACATATAATATAAGGCTGTACTGTGGAGATATGCAAGGCTATAAAACCTTTCCTGGACAAGAGTCAAGACAAGACAATGCCAAGATAAAGCTCTCAAGAATATTAATCTTGACAATATTCTTGTGTAAATTAGAATTAATGAGTAAAATCCACTAGGAGCAAAAACAAGACAAGTAATAAACACATATTTTACTGTAAATGTAGGGAAAAATAAAAAAAAAAAAATGGTGAGATGAAATTGGAAATAAGTTAAGAAACAAAAATACAAATATGATTTACAAATAGATGACAAAAATATTTTTCAAATCATTCATTCACGAATCGATGCATTTATGTATTACAAAGCTAGTTTCACGTTATTATTGGTAATGTTTAATTAAATTTAATCTCAATAATATTAAATTACATAGCTTAACAAAGTAGCCGTGGAACAATTATTTTCTGAAGGTACACTAAAAAATGCAAAACACTGCATTCTTTAATATGTTTGAATTCATAGGTGAAATGTTTACAAAAGAAGGAAATTTGTGGAAGCAACTTCAATGTTTAATAAACTTTATTTTTAACTTTTTAAAATAGCTTCTTGTTTTGTAAGGATATAGTATTAATTAATTTTTTAACTATACTGATTGTTTAAGAAAGATTAAATATTTATTTATCGTTTAATCATAGTAATTTAAAGTAAACAAAATTCTGTAGTTTAAAAAAGTACTAAATGTTTTTTAATGATATGAAATGAAATATTACTTTAGGGATGATTACTCTAATAAATATTATATGTTTTGCAAAACTGAAGAATTATATATAAATTGATTTACATCGGTATATTCTCTAGTAAGAATTCTTGTCAATACAATTTTTGAGAAAGTATACTCTTGATATTGTCTTGAAAACTTGGTTCAAATTTTATCTTGGATATTGTCTTGAAATTCAAGGTATATCTCGCTTATAATTTTTTATCTTAAGCTGCAAAAACTTAAAAAAAAAACTAGTTTTTCTTCAAAAAAACCATAATTCTCTAGTATGCAAATGCACTTTTTTTCTATTAAAGTATGCGGAAACACTCCAACAAAATGCTATCATTGGTCTGCTATTCGCCGAAGAAAGTGCATTAGCTAATTTTAATTTTCGATAATATTGTGATGATAAGACATTCCTGAATTATTTGTTTCTAATAAACGTTTTCTGAAAAAAAATCGTTCTAATGGATTTTTACAGATGAGAAACTTTAAATATTCTTATCAAACAAGATTAATCATACACATTCGTTCAACTACTATATTTGAAAAACTTCATAGCTTCGGTAATTTTAGTTTCATGAATTGGGTCTTTCCAAAAAAAAAAAATTGTTAAATTTTTCTAGTTCACGAGATTAATTATCGAAGAATATTGGACATGTATTTTATCTTTTTGCTCACAAACAAAAATTGACAAAGATACAAGCGTATTAAAGTTTAGTAAAATAACAGTTAGTTTATAACCTTGGTGACGTCATACACTATCGAATTTTGACGCGCTCTAGCTCCGTCATTTTTTATTTACAAGAAAAAATACGTGTCTTATATTTTTTGATAGTCCATCTGACGGACCAAATAGATTTTTTCATGAGAAATGCTAATTGCTGTTTCAAACTGAAACATCTATTATGTAAATATTTAATAAAAGCTTACAACTTGTTCAGTCGGTCGGGCTATGACCAGTCCTAACTGCTCTCCACGTGGGAGAGATCAGGTATAGTTTCTATAAAATTTTCTATCTTTATGACATCATAAGCCCCCTTTCCTGGACTTAGATGTGTTCTATCGCTGTCAACTTTTGTTTGTATGGAAAAAGAAAAAATACATTTCTAATGATTTTTTATAATCTACTTGACAGACCAACTATAATTTTTAATTTATTTTGGATCTCTCCGTTACACAATTGAGTGACCTCCGGTACACTAGAGGAAATTTATTGGCCAAAAAAAGTTAATGTATGATATTATAAAGTATTATTTAGACTTGCTGTAATTTATCAGATTCACAATAAAACATTTGGACATACATATTAAAATTTATTGGGTGTTGATAAATTTATAATTAACACGCTATCCAGAAAAATACTAGAACTACGGCTTTATCTCATGAAATGTACCGAAAACTTTAAATCTTGTATTGAATAAAACATAATTCAAATAATCAAGAAAATATATTTCTGCACATATATTTGTGTCCATGATATGGCGCAGTATTGACTCTTGAAAATTATTCACATTCAACAACAGCTTGAAAATACGAATGACGCAAGTGATTAAATTTTATTTTAACTTGTATTAATTAGACACAGGTAATAGGCATCAGTCAATTGAATTGCCAAACGCTTACGTCTCAGTATTTCAAATATTATTGTATATTAAGAGATGTAGATATACGATTTTTTGTAGGCTTGACAATTTCCATGCACTTATCGAATGTTTTTCAAGTTTAGACATATCTACGATAAGATAAGATGAAATGTATATATAAAGATATTTTTTGCTCAAAAACTTAGTGTGCTCGAACTAATGAATAAATCTGCTAAAGCATGTCACTACACCCAGATGGTGTGGGGTGAAACTACAAAGATTGGCTGTGGAGCTGTAAAGTACAACGAGGAAGGATACAACAATTTCTACCTGGTTTGTAATTACGCTCGAGGTGGTAATTTCCATGATGCTCCAGTTTACGATACTGACGGTATCAACCGTGTTAAAATAGTCAAACAATATTACCCCTCACAAAAACAACAGCCAAGTTATAATAATAACTTGCTATCGAGATATCAGAATTTCAAGTCACATAATAATTATAACAATAACAATCATAACTCGCGATCCAGACGTAATAATGTCAACTCGTCATCCAGACATTATAGTTATCACTGGTCATCTAGAATTCCTACACAAATTTCGAACTCTTATACTGTCAATGAAAAACCTGCTACAAAAGAAGAATTCGAAAAGGCCCAAAACCAATATCAGTCAAGTTGGTACTCATGGAACGAACAGCCAGTGACTAAAGAAGAATTCGAAAGAAAACAGCAGCAGTTCCAGAACCACCTGTCTAGGGATTCATTTCCTCATGGGAAACGGTAAATCTGCCAATAAAATCAATATTACCATTGGTTTTTGTAAATTTTTATCCATTGCATTAATTTTCTGAATAAACTTCTCCGAAAACCATTTGCATGGATTTCAATGAATTTAAATGATCTAAACAGAAAATCTATCGCTGGAAATGTGTATACCTATATTTCTTAAGGTGTTAAACACAAATAATACGTTCAAAATAACCGCAAGTTACTAAAATAATACGATTTTATTACTATAAATAATACAATTTCTTCTTTATTTTCTGTATTTGATGCACAAAGTAGCATAAGTGGAGTAAAGCCCTGCTGATTCTTACTATTGACTTCTATTCCAGTGAACCATAATTAACTTAACCATTAAAATAATGAAGCGATATAGCTGTTACCAAAAACTGGTCTGGAAAAAGGTCGTACTCGCCAACCAAACGAAATGGTCAAGCGATGTCTGAAGACTTGAACAATTTACTTAAAGCGGTACATTACTAATACAATATAAAAAATGTTGATGTATCTATTACCTTCATAAATTTTAAAAGATTTATGTAACAATGAAATAATTTTCAATTAAATTTCGTTATTATTTGTTGTTAAAAGTCATGTCAAAACTTAGAGTGAGCGTTATATTAAATATTGTACTGAAATTTAATGACCTTTTGTAAAATTGGCGCTATAAATTATATTTAAAATGCTTTTTTATGTTAGACAATTATTATCGCATTTCAAAAATTAATAAATTATATTTTTTTACAAGCAACCATAAGATTGCTCAAATATTTTTCTCATTCTCTTTGATTAATGTTACAGTATTTTTTTTCAAAATCCTGCTCCATCTGTAAACTGAAATATAAACTTGCTCTACGATGTATTTTACCTCGTTTATGAAATGAAGATAATAAAATCATAAAATGATGCTTTAATACACTATTTAAGATCAAATCATGATATCATGAGCGTCACTCTAATATATGTTTGTGACCTTGTATGAAAAAATCTATGTATAATGTATATCATGCAGATAATAAAAAAATATTGAAAACGGATTTTTTAACGTAATAATAGAATGCATACAAATAAAAAATAATGAAATAAAGCATAATATAGTTAGGGAGTGAAAATCATAATAAAATGTTTACAAGACTATGATAAATTTTAGCCATGAACGAGACTAACTTTCCTCGAGACGAAACAAGTCGGCCTCGATTAAAAATATATCGGCATGACACTTTGGACTATACCTGTGAAAATATATTGTAAAATAAAGAGCCAATACTTAGTAGATGAGCACGGTATTAAAAATTTACACCATATTGATCGATTCTAGATTTTTTAAACTTTCCTATACAGTTATTTGTGAGTTGGAGTTGATATTTTTCAAACGATTTGGTTTATAATTTGAATTGGATGAAAATTAAGCATATCGACTGCAAGCAAATATTATAAAAAATTGGATGTCTCGGGTATCATGTAATTTTTTCAAAACTTGATATAATTTTTAGTTCGTTCAAATAATAAATAGTGAAAAGATACGGTCATCAGTAAAATGATTCATTCATCTGAATATAAAGTAAACAAGGAACATTTGAACTCTTAATATCTATTTTTGCAACCAAATTCTTAAACAACATTTTTGACACGAATTGTCAAGCACTAAAAATTAATTTATTAACTATTATGTGCTGGCACCAGTGAATGTAGTAGAGAGCTGGCAGGAGTATCAATGAGTAGCAATATGTTATTCCGAACAGATCAATGAATTTGCTCTATCTGGTAAATAAAATATATCGTTTGAACAATCATTCGCGTAATACCACGTACATGATAATGCATATTCTTTCCAATGCATTTTTCTTCCGTTCTTTTTTGGAGCCCTTGACAGATTCACCATCTGCGCTCGAGATGTGTTGCCGTACCTGCCTAAGCATCTTGGAAGTTCATATGCATATTACAGGGTCGTGAGATTAAAATATCTTGAGATTCGTATGCACTTGCTTATTTTATTTTAGAATTGAGCACGGCTTTTCAGGGCACATCTTTACTTCAGGATACTTTTATGCCGTTTGAAAATCTGTTGAAAAGAATTCTGTAAGGACGGATAATCTATTGCCGGTCAATCAGTACCTTTCTTCGTTGAGTAGGTACATCTAATGTGCATGGAGTGCATGAACTAACAAAAACCACCCTGATATATTTGACTCAGCTGATGGTGTCTGCGTTCAGAAACATTTG
>JAPYYV010009316.1:0-12011 GCA_030522625.1 Copidosoma aretas | reverse complement strand
CTTATATTCTGGATTGGCTCACTTACAGGTGAAAGCTCGAGTGACTTATAAAATTTTCAACAAAAAAAATTTTAAATTAGTTGCAAATTTTTAAAAGTTCGGAATTGCGGATTTTTCAATAACTTCAAATGCTTACAACTTCTGCAAGTCCTAATCTTTCCCAAAATTTCAAGAAGATATCTGTTATATTGGGGTTCCTTTAACACTTCTTACTTGTATTAGTGGTTTTTATCATGTTTAAACATTGTTATTGCAAAATAAAGATAACAGTTCTCGTCAAAATGAGCCGGGTTTTCGATCCTAAATCCTTAGATAAGAACTGGCATATGAACTTACATAAGAAATTAGTCGAAATTCAAACATAATATGGTATATAAGGTCTTATGTAAGAGCTTATGGAAATACCAACATGAGTTCAAAAAATTTGATTTAAGCCAACTAAAAAAGAGGTACAGTCGACAAAACGTAAATTTGTTAAATAGAATAAAAATCACGTGATAATCACGTGATTATTACGTGAGAAATCGGTCGAAATTTGTGCGTGATTATCACATGATTATCACGTCATAATCACGCTATATTTACATGATAGTCACGTGTAAATCACGTGATTTCCATAAGTAGGGAAATGATTATTGCATAACAATTTAAAAAAGTTCTTTTCATTAAATAGACCAATATGTAATAATTGACAGGCAAAACTTAAGCAGATACTACACAAGAATATGTTAATAATTTATTCAAAAACCTGCAGGATGTTTTGGTAAGGGTAATCTGCTCGATATATGAAGATGTGTTTTTACCTGTTGATTGCAGTGATGTTGTAAAAGGACTTGACATTATACATATATATATATATATATTCTTATTTCAATGTGAATCTTTTTTTATCGAACTGGAATCTTACAAAATAGTCAGATGTTTTTGGTAAATGAGACATTGGAATCAGTCAATATGAAGAAATCAGTAAACTAAAATGTAGTATAGCTTTTTTTCTGAGCTTTCTGGCAAAATTTTACAAGAGAGACAATTTGTTTGGAACGTAATCGTTCATAAACACAATGGGCTTGTATAGATGTATAGTTGTTAGAGAAAAAATTCCATTCAGGCGGTGGGACGGAGTGCTCCAATTTTCAAAATATCAAGCTTCAAAGGGATCCGGACTTCATTCAGAGGTCTGAAACTTTTCTTACACAAAAATATGAAAACTATGTATACTTTTCAAAGAGTCTATGAATACTAACTTTCTAAGTTCACAGATTTTGTTTGAATAAACTTGTGATAGGGATAGTTTGAATAAGAAAGTAACGCAGACTTAATTTTGCCTCTAGTTATATAAATTGTTGAATTTTTCAGCTAATTCATCAAAACGATGAACATTAATCCAAATAATAAAATACTGAAGCATAATTTGTATGTCAAGTTAGATCCATAATTATATATTGAACAGTCATTAAATAATAAGAATTGTCACTAGTGTAGGTTAAAACAGAATTATTACTTAAGTACTTTTCAACTTACTCATTTTTCTGTTCTATCACCGACTAATTTTTCTTTATAAAATCTCATTTATTGAATTAAAAAAAAACGTTATCTTACAGAAGCGTATAAAAAAAATTAAAGAAATTAAAAAAACTAATCGTACAGAAAAATTTTTTTCTGTATCTAACTTAAGCTTCAAAGAAAAAAAGGGCAAAAGAAAAACGACATTGAAGTGCCTGATAAAAAATTGTTTAGATTCATTTTGGTAAGCAATTGATGATGTTGAACTAAATGGTCCAATCGTTAATTATGTAAATGAAAATATTTTATGCAGCATCACAGCATCATGGAGATCTTCTGGAGACTGAAAACAAAACTAAATCTAGAAAACAGCGTATGATTATACGTCAACTTGGTGGCAGTGCAGAAGTACCTGATAGTTATTATATCAGGACAAACATGACTTTGATTGCTGCTGGAAATTCATTAGAGAAGGCACTTAACGTATTCCTGAAATAGCACCTAGTTTTCAATATAAAAACTTCAGAAGAAAAAAAGATTTTGTAAACCTGTTTTTTACAATGTTTGATATAGAGACTCCTACAAAGCGTATTGATTTATTAAAACAGAAACCAGCAATATCCTAGATGTAAATACTATTGTCTGCTTGACTATGATTTTTTAATTTTATAATAATACCTATGTAGATAGTGTATATGATACTCGTATTTGTTGTTTGTATGTACATATTATGTATGACTGTTAATATCTGCAATTCTGCAGTAATGATACAAAAACCGCTGCCAATAAATTAGCACAAAGCTTCCTCAACATCATTATTCTGCTATTATTTACCTAAAAAAAAAAATCAATAAAGTAATGAAATGATTTGAAATGTCAAAAAAAGCTATTTTTATGCTCTACATTGTGGTATAAAGCTACGAACGCGAGTCATCTCATAGTTTGTATAAATATTATGTTTGAAAAATAAAAATTCTTCAGTAACAGTTTCTACCTTACCAGCAACCTTATTTTGACAAATAACTATTTATACAGCTGTTTTTTAATAAAATAAAGAAAATATCCAGCAAGCTGGTTCTTCAAGAACTGTATCAAGGCAAGATTCATCGTAATCTATTGTAATGTTACTATTTACAACTTAAAAATAGATTTTTTAACCCTTAAAAGAATAAAAAAACCGTTTTTTTACCATGAAAATTGTTATAAAATCCTTAATAAGGTATAAAACTCAAATTATTTATAGGCAGCTGCAGTAAATAAGTAAAATAAATTATTTGGAGGGTTTCTGAGATGAACATCTCAGTTTTTTATAGTCCAAATAAAACATACAAATTTCAAAGAAATAGACTTTTCGAAAAAATAAGCTTTAATTGGACGCCTCGGACGAAGAAAACCTAATACTTTGCAATGCTAAAATAAATGGTAATGTACCGAATAAAAAAAATAGATTTTCTTAAATACGCAAGAACGATATAGGGTAAAAAAAAATTTTTAAGTCTAAAATAAAGGTGTTTTAATAGTAAAGGAGATACAACTATTGAAGCATTTTTAAGTTTTTCACTCAGTAACAGCCACCGATAATATGACGAAAATTTTTCATTCACATATTTTGTACAGAATTAATTTTTGGATTTTTTTAGAATATACTGTGTACTTTTCATTTTTTACTTGATGTGCATTGTTATTCTCGCGTTTGTTTGACATTTTTTATTTCATTACGATTTAAAAAGCCACCACATGTATGATTTATTACACGAATTTTAGCATTAACTAGAAATTTAATTACTTATGAATGGAATGACAAATGATCTGAAGTTAAAAAAAAAATAATGAACTGTTATAATTTAATACATAATAATCAATATTTCTGAATTCAAGACCACTTGCTACTCACTTTAAATAAAAAGTTATAAACTATATGAACTTAATTTTTTTTGGCACCTCGACGGATTTGTAAAATATTATAAAATTTATGAATGTCAATTCTATATTAATGAAACATATTGTTTATAGCAGTGGTATAAGACAATCAGTGAAAATACAATTTACAATACTGCTATATTGAGAATTATATAAAAAAATATGCACCAAGCAAACCTTCACAGGCACTAGCAAATTTCGTTCGTGATAAAGAAGTCAGATTTTGCGATGTTTTTCCAAGCCACGATAAGTGAGGTGATATTTCCCCTTCACTGGCAAAAGTGTGCTTAAAATATATTGCAGCACAATCAACCGCACTGATACCACCAAGATAAACGAAATAGTGAATCTGCAATAAAAAGTAATGTTTGTCTTCTTTCATGCAAGACACTACATTTATACAAGTAGGCGAGTTTATTCATACATCACACCTGAGAAAAATTATTTTATAAAACGACACATTTCTTATGAGTACATTATTCAGATAAGATTATTATTTACCAGTTCTTCGTAGGTATTATCATTGACATTATCAAAACTGATTAGGTCCTCAAGGCTTGTAAACGGTAAAAACTGCGGCTTAGCTCTGATTCCACCGCGTTTTTGTGCCGTCGATCGCATCAACAGCTGATTATTAGAGCTGTAAAATATATATCGTTTTGAACGGACAAGGTGTCAATACTCGATTAATTGCATTTATACGACTAGACAACTACTTACTCAACTTCCGATTCAAGACGATCTAGTTTTTTGTTTATTTCTTCAAACTGCCTGAAATGAAAGACAAAATAAAATATTATTTTTTATACCTAGGGCCTTTTCGGAATCCTGGTACACCCTCGGTAGGAAAAATAGTGTTTGTAAAGGCGTCTTTTCGAATCTAGTTACATTCCTCGCCTGCGGCTCGGGCCGTCAATTTCTCAGTGCGTAAATAGAAGCCTTTCCAAACTTGTAAGAGGCACGTAACGAGGCTCGTAATAGTACATTACATCAGTAGGGCCAAAATTAAAAATTTAACCACCAGAAGGGCGTGCTTGTTTCACTTTGGTGCCTGAGTCTCGAATATTATTTTTCTTGTCGAGGGCTTAAAATGCACTTTGCGCCCCTGGGTAAGAAAAACAATATACGCGACTCGGGCACAAACGTACACCAACCGCGCCCTTCGGGCGCTCATATTTGTACTTTGTACCCTAGTGGCGTAATGTACTATTCTGCCCGTGGGCGAAAAGTGATTTCAATGGCCCAAGAGCGACAAGGCTCTGCCGCACCTTAGGCCCATGGTAAAAAATAGAAGTTTTCGTCACAAATGAGCATCTCTCCAGGGTGGTTCCTAGGCCCGAGGGCGCTTGCGAAGCAACGCCCGAAGGACCGTTGGGACCCCCCTGGTCATATGCACATGAGTGGCGAGCGCTGTTTTTCCTACCGAGGTTGTATCAGGGTTCCAAAAAGTCCCGACGTAGAAAAAATTTTTTTTAGGCGTTGTGTGGAAAAAGCTTGGACATTAATAACGTTGCCTCCAAAACTACAATGATTTAATATTAATATTTCTACTCATTATTACATACAATTTGTTATTATTGACATTTACTTACAGACTTGTTGTTCGAATTGCATCCAAAATTTCTTGCGCTTCTGTCCTTGTTAATGTATTTCCTTGTGTTTGTGTACATGTAGGTGATTGATTTCGAATGGATGGTGTATTATTTCTTTGCATTTCTGTTTGCGTGTGCACAGGAGGTCGAATCTTTTGCGCTAGTGAGTCGTTAAAGTTTGGATGATTAATAGAGTTTGAGAGAGTATTTTGCGAACGAGAATCAGTGTGTGTCAGTACTGTATCTGTAACTGTTGAATTCGTGATAGTATTTGAACTTTTATGGCTTGCACGGGTGCAATTTCCTAACAGACGCTTATTAAGGTATTTCATTGGGAGATCAACGCTAATGTTACTTTTAATTGAAGCATGTGAAATCTTACTGAGTGTACTAAGCGATAGAAGCTTATTTTTTAATTGATGGGCAGTTGTACTCGTTTTAGGTGTAAGTAATGATGATTGATGTATATTCAGTTTCGTTCTTATACCGTTTTCTGAGAATAATTTTATTGATTTTTGCGATGGAGGTGTTATTTTAACTTTTTTTGAGTAATTTTGGCTCGCGGTACAGTTTTGTAATGTTTTTGTTGATGGTGTTACACATGACTGTGATTTGTTTTGCAAAACCACAGTGTTGGTATTCGTCAAGTTTGGTGAAACTTCTTGAGTGTGAACTTTTTTGGGCAATTCTCCCGCTTTTGTTGACATAATACTCCGTTTGGACTTGTGCAGATCTATCAAAATTTGAAGCTCAGAAATCTTGGGAGCCACGGAGTTTGTTCCGCGAAGCTTGGACATTGCGTTGCAACTGCAAGAAATATTAGTGCCAGTAAATCAACGTACGTTTACAGTGCCATGTTATTCGATGTGTTTAGTGATCTGAAACAGAGCTACCTGACTGGGAAAAAACGAGGTATTTAATAACATGAGTACGTAGTCTCTCATGGAATCCAAACTTTACGAAGAATTTCTTTGCAATTGTAACTCATCTTTCATACCTAAGATTAGGATTTTCAGGGTCAAGATGTAGTTGTGGATAAGTCCCAAAATAAAAATAAAAATTTAATCTAAAAAATAAATGTAGTTTTATGAAGCATTTTGTGGTTTTCCACTCAGGTAGCGCTATCTCAGATTATCGTACACAGCGAATGAAGTATTATGAAGTGAATAATTTAAAAAAATTAATTTAATGATCGTTTAATAGCAGATTATGTCACTAGGGCAGAAAGTACAAACATGAGTGCCCGAATGTCGTGCTTGTTATACTTTTGTGCCCGAGTCTCGAATACTGTTGTTCTTGCCAAGGGTGCAAAGTGAAATTTTGCGCCCGTGGGCACACTTCGGGCTCGCGAGAACATTTTTTCGCTCGTGGGCGCAAAGTGATTTCAAGGGCCCATAGTGCGGCCGGAGAGCGAAAAGGCTCTGCCGCACTTTGGGCCAATGATAAGAAAAAGTATATACGGTCCTCCGGGCCCAAGCAAAGTGATTTCGCGGTACCAAAGTTTGCCCATTAGCATAAAATTGTATTTTGTGACCTCGGTGAGATAGTAGTTTTTGTCACAAATGTGCATCTCTCCAGGGCGGTCCCTGGGCCCGAGGGCGCTTGCGAAGCAACGCCCGAGGGACTGTTGGGACCCGCCTGGTCGGATGCACATGAGTGGCGAATCCTGATTTTCCTACCGAGGGTGTACCAGGGTTGCAAAAGTGCCCGAGGTAGGAAAAATAGATTTCCTACTATGGGCGCAACGTAAAAAAATCGCGCTTACGGGGAGCGGTTCTTGTAGGTTTGTGCTCGAGGTGGGAACGACGTCTATCTTGACAAGGGTGCAAAGTGCTGCCCCAGGGTGCAAAGTGCGCCTAAAGGGGCAAAGAATTTGTGTCCATGATAAAGAAAATGATATACGAGACTCAGGTACAAAAGCAAAACAACCGCGCCCTTAGGTTGCTTTACTTTCAACTTTGTGTCCTAGTGACGCAATGTACTATTTTTAAAAATTTTTAACAAATGGTTAATTTGTACGTTTTCTCGTCAAGAAAAAAAGCAAATTGTGTTTTTAATTATCTGATTAGAAATACAAATTTTTTTTTTTATTAAAAAAGTGACGTTTCTTAATAAATAGTATTGATGGATAAATTGGGAAGAAATTAAAATAATAATTTATATACTCTTCTTGTAAGATAATGTTCCTCTAAATTATAATGATACCATGTTGAACTAAATAAAATAAATTTTCACAATAACGTCGACTATTTGGAATCGATCTATACAAAGTAAAACCTCATCAACAAATGGCTTTATAACATCTTCAGCATCAGATGGTTTACGAGAACCTTTGTAGATCCCAATGACCTCGGGAACACTTCTGGGAATATTTGCAATTCTAATTTGAACAGGCCACATGATAATTTTGCTTGCCTTATCCAGAGATGCTTCGTCAGTGCTAAAATCAATTTCAAGTATGTCAGGGATACTTTGTGGAGCTACAGATTGAAGAATCCTAGAAATTCCATGTTCAAAACCTAAATGTAAGTATTCACCTCCACGTAATAGTACAATCGAAGACGAATGTTTTGGAGTGCCTAACAATGTCCTTGGATCTATATGAATACTTTGGAAGCAAGGATGCATGCTGAGAACTCGGAGAATAGCTTTGGATTGTTCGTAATTCATATTAGTATCTATCATCGCATGACTAAGTCGAGTTTCAAAGGTTTTCAAGTCATTCTGAAGTTCACTGTCGCATGAGGAACTATCATCTGATTCCCGAAAACTATCCACATCATTAAGAGAACCATTCGATAAATTTGTGTCAGCTAGATCAAAAAAATCTACATTTGCGTCACTCATGGATTCTCCATATGCGCTTTCGTCATTCAAGGGTGTTTCTGAATTAAAAGTAAGATTTAAATGATCAAACTCATGTGAAACAGTATTTTGTGTCGTAGAATCATTAAAAAGGTTATGGCAATTACTGTCCTGTAAAACGTTATTTAGGGAATCTGAAATCAGTCGTTTCATGTGTGATTTGTGCCATGGTCTGCAATGGCTCAAGGGCTTTCGCGAACGATAAAATTTAATTCGAAGCATTATGGGTCTTTGATATAAGAATTAATAAATTTCTTTACAACGTACACAATAAAGTGCTCTTACACCATCAAAGATTATAGAAAAATTATTATTTGCTATATGTTTTAAAAGAAAATTGATTATTTACAATTGAATTGCAGTACAGTGAAATCGTGCTTACTAAATCATACATAAATTTGGAAAAAAAATATGAAAAAAAAATTTGTTATTAATAAATACTGTATCATCGTAAATACAAATTTAGAACGAAATCCCGTATACTATTTTGAGAAATAAAATAGAGCTAAATATTGTTCGTAATACACCATTCCATTAAACTTATAAATGTAATTTTCTTTAATAGCTAAAAAACAACGTTTCAATATAACATATCAGTCACAAAATTTTTCAGGTAACATCAATTAGCAAACAATTTCAGGTTATTGCAGGTAATTTTTCACTTTTTAAATATCCGACGTAAATCATGTAAATTGCAAAATTTTTTTAAGTAAATAAACAATCGTATTTTTAAAAAAAAATTTAATAATATTTGGAACCTAAACTACCTTTGAAAACGATTGGCTTTACAGTAGCACGCTATACTTGAAAAAAATAAACGCAGATGCATGATACAAACACGCAATTGTAATTTTTTTATTATTACTATTTTTATTATAATTATTATTTTATTGCTCTGCCCCCTGCGCGTTCAGCGCGTCAATCTCTGTCTTTTCAAATACATTGATTTTCATAGTTTTTAAAGGTACATCAATTATAAAATACTATTTTAATGCTTATACAACTATCAAATAAAATTGACTTTTAAACCAATTCAAAAGGAATGTTGTTTTTAAAATTTTTTTCCGTTGACCAGCTTCCATCAATCACGTGACAAATAAAAAAGCCTTAGTAACGTGAAAATCAAATTTTTACCTTTAGAAATGGAGATTTTATAGAACAAGATGTCTTTTGAGAGAATAAAAAATTTTAACAAATTTTTATCGAATATTAATCTGTAATGTCATAAATTTGTAGGAAATACTAAAGAATTTTAAGTCTTTTCACCCAATTCATGTAGATGCTTTTGATGTAGGTGCAAAAATTTAAAGCATTAAAATTATTTGGTAGCCTTATGGCATCAGGGTATACCTATACACACGCATTACTCTACTGCTCGACAGTCCAGTGTGTATATAGTTATACATCGAAGGTAGCAAACTTATACATAAGTTTATTGATAATTGCTTCCAAACAAATTCATCGATTCAAACGGAGTGATGAAAGCGAAAACAATCTCTTTATTGACTTAAGTTTAACATTTTACGAGAACATTATTTACGATGCTCTATATACCAGGCTCGTACGAATTGAAATTACATACACATATGGCATCAACACTATAAAACCCCGTATCTTACGAATTTCATGTAATTACAATTATTATTGATCTAATTAATGCGTGGATGATCGAATTTGTAAGAAAATGCAAATATCATCGTGCTCATTTTAATGCATATATTGCAGCACGCGAAGGACCATAACTTTTAATATCTACTATGCTAAAGTGCTGCACGTTTATACATTTTCATGTGCCGCGATTAAAAAACTGTAAAAAACTTACTCCCGTTGTCTGTATTATACTTAACTTTCAACTTCCAATGTTGTTAATTCACGGTGATACTGCCAGCAATCCTTATATATACTTTATTATAAACAATGAAAAACATATCGGAGAGAAATATACACGTACACTGCAACACCATGAAAGACCTCGACAGTTTTGTTCTTTTTCTTGAGCCATATATATATGTAGCCAAACGCACGGCGTGCATCTTATCTGGAGCACGACATGCCTGCAGCATGCCTGCACAGGCTACCGCACGCCGTACTTTGTTTTTGCTGCAGACTGACTGCACGGCGTGCTAATACACACTGTGACAGCACCGTGACTGCAGACTGACAGCATGTCGTGCAGTGCACGCTCTGTTCTCCACGTGATGCTATCTGGGTGTAGAAAGCCCATGAATACGACAATTTCATTATGCTACAGTCCACCCTTATTATCTTCTATGTAGTGGTAACGTTATTTAGATCATTGGCTTTTATATGTTGAGTGTCTACATATACTTTTACAGGACAAAATAAATATAGATGATCTAAATCTTGCCGATGGACTGTTTCACATCTTTGTTTGGGATCCAAAAGAATTGTATGGGATCAAAACAATGACGTATTATATAATCTGCACCTCTTGATACAGCTTTGTAAATGTGTCCTAAGCTCCGGACCTTTGTGGGCTGATTCTACATTTCCTCACGAATCAGCCAACTTTTATTTATTAAAAGCTGTAAGCAGATGAAAGGCGTAACGCAGCAAGTAGTAAGATTCGTTAATTTTCACAATTGTTGTAATGTACTAGATGAATATGTGAGTAGATATGCGTCAGATTCAATGATTTAATACTGTTGTGGTTTACTTGAACGAAAATCATACAATATCAACAAAAAATATGGCTTATACTATTTTGAGTGTAATGATAATAATGATAATAGATTGCAGAATTTACCATTCATAACAGAGTCAATGGGTTTTTATAAAAAAATAGTAAAGGACGGATGTTTGTATGAATCAAACAATAAACAAAAAAATAGATCTAATTACTCTTATGCAAGACTAAAAGACGGAAGCTTCGGAAACATTATTTATTTTGTAATTGATCAATCAATTGGTGATTATACAACATTGTGTAATATAGTACATACTACAAACTATTCATCATCTTATAAAGTGCTCCAAAAAGTTAAGTAGATCAAAAACGACAGTAGTGTCGTAAAAACATACGACATAAAAACTACATGTATACAATACATAGTTGACAATGCAATATGTTACTTTGTCCACTGCTTAAGGAGGATAGAGCGAGTGGTACCATATCAACTTAGAGGCATATTCGCTTCGAGCCAACGCAGAGGTTGCGCCCTCTGAAGTAGAAATGGTCAAAAGTTCTTGCATGTAAACAAGCAGTGCTAGCGGCGTAAGACAAGGGGCGAGAGATAGCGCCTGAGGGAGAGGCGGGACTGCGGGAAAGGAGGGGATTGCAGACGTTATCGTTCTCTCTCTGGTCCGCCAATCACAAGCAGCTGTATGCATGTATATATGCTCCAAGCCGTTTGTTTACATGCAATAATTTTTGACTATCTTCTGCTGCAGAGGGCGCAACCTCTGAGTTGTCTCGGAGCGAATAGCTGCGAACTGCACTGTTGTATTAAACTCGCTAATACTCACATAATTGTTGAAAAATCATCACCAAAAAATTATGAGTGATTCATGTAGTTATGAGGTTTCTCTTTCTTTTTGTCAAAATTCGATAACTGACTCCGCTGTTTCAGAATAAATCGTAACCTACGAATGTACGGAGCACAATTGCTTCAATCGACAAATTGCTGCTATAAATTTTTGAAATTACAAAATTATTTAGTGGAGATATCGCTATTTTTTAAGTTCATTTCAGTTTGAAGATACTCTACCGAGAACGCCGAGAGCGCACTGCGAGGAAGTGGGCGTGACCTTCATCAGCGGCTCGCCGCTTCTCGTACCCCCGGCGGTACCTTGCAAAAATACACTATTTTTCAATCAAACTTTACAGTATTTTCAAGTAAGATAGGGTTCTGAAAATTTATCAAGCTACAGAGTAACTATTTAAGAAGAGAAAAAAAAAAAAAAAATGGTCCTTAATAGTCCCAAAATTGAATCAAAGCCATTTTTCGAAAGGGCCTTTTTTTGGTTTTGCCTGCGGTTCGCAAAAAGTTTCCATCTGATCCAGCTGAAATTTAGTAGAACGTGATGCTAATGCTTGTCGATAATGTAGAAATGGAATTTGATGTTAATGGGTATACAAGCAATTTAATATGATGTATTATCATACTAGTA